>JAYMFD010002099.1:0-37199 GCA_035771175.1 Paratinospora sagittata | reverse complement strand
ATATGGCCCATTTCTAACTATATCCCACATATCTAATGATTGAGCCTTGATAAAAGCTCTCATCATAATTCTCCAATACATGAAGTTATCTACATTAAGCAGTGGAGGTAAATATGGGTTGTCACCTAAGTCAAAGCCGATTGTAATTGCCATTTGATCTTTAGCTCAAGGTGGTTAGACCTTAAATTAGAAGCACTATCTCTGATACCAATTGTTGGTTCACCCAAGAAGAGGGGGGGGGGAGGGGGGTAAATTGGGTACTATGACCGATTTTAACCAGTACATAATGAAAGATACTGAAATTAAATACAATGCACACAAAGGATTTTTATGTGGTTCGAAATCCTTTTCCAACTCCACGCCTAGAGAAACCTTCTCTAATATTCCATTATACCAGATTCACTTCAAGGGTGTGGACCAAACTGTTACAATGTCCTTTTCAAGGCTCAAGACAAACATATCATTTTTACGGGTTAAGGATGAACCTATAACTTCCTTTTGTGGGATGAGGATGAACTTACTATCCTTTTCGCGGAATGAGAATTAATGACTTGATCCTTTTCAAGATAAAAGATGGAACTCTACCTTTATTCCAACCTTGGAATCACAAGTGATAAACTTTCACTTAACTTGGTTTGTTTCAACTTTGAAGCAAACCAAAACACTGGAAATAAAGACCGTGATGTTTGTTTTTTATAGAAAGAACAACTACAATGAATCATACAATAAACATTTCCAAATACAAGATATAAAAATTAAGCTCAAGGTGAAAGAGAGTCCTTACAACGTTTTTACCTTTCTTGCATCTCTGTTTGCTCAAGAATGCATTTAATGACGATTCGAATGGAGCCCAAAAAATTTGCTTTGCAAACCTTTTCGAAATCAACTCATTCGATTCTCAAATACTTAGCTCTAGGACGTTTAAGGAGTGAGAAATGGTTTGATGTTTTGAAAACATTTATTGCACTCACACTCTTTCATACTCTGTTTTTCTTTCTTTCTTTTCTCTCAATTTCATAGTTGTGTTGCTCAACATGAGCAAACCAAAGTGTAAAGCTCAAAAGCTGAGAGTGTTCATCACTTCTCAATACTCAGAGAAAAATGACCAACTTGCAAAAACGTGCTTAGATCTGGTTTCAAAATCAGTTGGTGTCTTGGAAATGAGCACTTGCTGGTTTTAATAGAAAATGCAGTTGCAGGTTCATTTTGATTTCAAAAATCTTTTAATTCAAAGTGTGTAAGAGCATGGTAGAAAATAGGAATCAATCAAGTGTTAGTGAAAAGTATTTCAGTTAGGACGACCTGACAAAACTATGCAAGGAATAGACAAATCGAGCAAGTGGAAACATCCACATTTTTTTTGTTAGAAATGTTAAATTTATGTTTTCCGCCAATGATAGCGCGTTATCATGCCCTATAGTGCTCTATTGCACTGTTCACTTGGCGTGATATTGGATTATAGCGCGCTATTGTGCTCGATATACTGGAATGACCGAGAGTTCCTAATTTTGGAACTCGGTGATAGCGCGCTATCATCCTTGATTGCGCGATATTGCCCTGTGTACATAAAAATGAAATTTTGGCAATAGACTCGATAGCGTGCTATCAGCAGTGATAGCGCGCTATTGCCCAAATATTCATAAAATCAAATTTCTGGCAATTGACCCAATAGCTTGCTATCATCAGTGATAGCGCGCTATAGCCTTTTGGAAAATTTTGGCAATTAGCTGGATACCGGGCTATCAACCATGATAACGCACTATAGGTTCCTGATTTTGGAAAAATCATTTTTTTGACATTCAAGAACCTTTCCATTGATTCAAAACATTTTGATATAGGTTTAAACACTTTTGAATCATTAAAAACTCATTGAAAACAAGATCGAAACCTTTTTAAAATCATTTTAACAAGATCATGCTAAAGATTAAAACATTTTTGAAAACTTGATATCTTCGAATATGATTTTGCGAAAGACTAATGCATGATATTTAAGATGATGATTGAACAAACTGAAGCAAGCTGGTTACATCCTAATTCTAGACAAAGATGGGACTCTCAACCTCTTGTTTCTTATTTTCTCCAAGTTGTCCAAGCTTTGCATGTGGTTGATAATTTGCTTTGATCTTTTTCTCGAAGGACTTGAAATACTTTGATCTTGTATTTGTTCTTCTATTTGCTTATGGTGCTGAAACATACTTAGTTCAAATATTAGCGCCAAACTACATATTATTTGTTAGCATCAAAACACTTAGGAGAGTGCTAAGTGGAGACCCCCACTTAGGCCAACAACTTTGGTATCACAGCGAAACGGTTTAGGTTTAAAAACCTCAAAAAGAATAAAAGACTTATATGATATTATATTTGCTTTTATGGGTATGATTATGGGTAGTTATCTTAGGGATAACAACTCTCATGGATTGTGATTTTGATGAGCTTTCCCTTATTTTTGAATTTCATATTTGCAAGAGAGGGAACACAAATCAACCATGGACCCGGATGAGCGGTTTAGGCAGATTGAGGCCTTACTTGCTGCTCAGGCCCAGATATAGCAGCAACAAACTCAAATTTTGGCACTGCTTGCCCAGGTTCAGGGCAATAGGCAGCCATAGCAGGGTGTTCTGGTTGAGGGGGAGCACAGTAGTGTTAGCATGGCTGTGAGAGATAGGGCTGGACCAGCTACGGTTCATACCGAGGTTCAGGCTGAGGCTGTGGAGATTCCAGAGCAGAAGTTTGAGGCAGAGAGATAAGGTCATTAAGGCCTTTCGGATCAGAGGCCCGACGAAGTTTGCTGGAGGCCTCTGTATAGATACAGTTGAGAGATGGCACAGGAGGATGGAGACTATCTTAGGCGATATGCAGGCCTTTGAGGCCGACAGAGTGAGGTTGGCCAGATTCAAGCTCATCAATAGGGTTGATGATTGGAGGCTGAGGCTGGACCGCATGGTTGATGAGATCCAGACTTGGACCAGGTTTAAAGAGTTGTTCTATGAGGAGTTCAATTCGAGGTATGAGCGAGATCAGAGACGGATCGAGTTCATGCATTTGACCCAGGGCAATCGGTCAGTGAGGGAGTATGAGCAGGAGTTTAATCGTTTGGCACTCTTCGCTCCAAAGATGGTGTCGACTGATTACCTTCTCATGTAGAGGATACGAGATGGATTTTGTGACCATATTCATCAGGGTTTTGCACTTGCTGGTGTACAGACTTACGCTCAGGTGATGATGCAGGTCGTTGACTTTAAGACTGCAGAGGCTCACTCTCGGAAAAGGACGTCAGTCATAGTTCAGGCACCTACAACTCTTTCAGTACAGGCACAACTGACAGGGTCAGCGGGTCAGTATTATGGTAAGAAGAGCCAAAAATACAAGAGGAGGAGGTTTGGTGGCAGCAGGTATGAGGCATCAGTAGCCTCCACTCCAATGACAGTTGCGTCACCATTTCCAAGCCAGAGTGTCCAGATTTTAGGCCGGCCCCAGTAGCAGCAGAGTTTAGTGAGGCATAGTCGACAACAGTCAGCCGGGGCAGAGTCATAGGCTGTATTTTTAGCACCTAAAGCGCCGAGACCGATAGTTTGTTTCGAATGCGGGGTTCAGGGGCACATGAGGTATGAGTGTCCTCGGAGGACTTCTGTCACCCAGTTTAGTCCTATGCCAGTTGCTACTAGGAAGCAGGCCAGAGTTGTTACACAGGCAGATCCAGAGGCCAACAAGCAGTTAATTGAAGGTACAATCAGCATTTGTGATTCTTTGATGTATGTCTTGATTGATGTTGGCTCTACTCTGTCATTTATTTCTGGTAGTGTGGTAGATAGATTGAGACTATCTCCTGTAGGACTACTACTCTGTTGATTTTGAGTACGACGATCGGTGAGAGGATTTAGCTTACCATGGTATATGTGGGATGCATTGTTAGATTTGAAGGCCATGAGATGTGTTATGCCCCGAAAATTATTTCATCTAGCCCATAACCCAATTGCATTTTGCCCAAACTCTATGTGTTGCCTTGATATGTTTGGTGTTTGTTTGATGGTTGTTTAATGTTTGTATATTTGATGCTTGATAATGTATATAAATATGTGCATCATAAATTGTATATGGGTCATGTTAAATTAAAGTATAATGCATATGTTATTATTTATGCATGAGCCCATTAAACCATGAATTGATATGTGTTAGGATTGATTGAATAAAATGATAAATGAAAATGAAAATTTGGTGTATTAAATGGATTGGACATTTAAAATACATGGGAGCATGAGATTGGTTAAAGTACATGTGGTTGGTATGGGTAGTATGAGACCAACACATGTCAAGTTGGTGCATGAGACCAACACATGTCAAGTTGGTGCATGAGAATGGACAAGTGTCCCATGCCCCATTTCTCTTCTCCAATACATGTCAAGTTGGTGCATGAAATTGGACAAGTGTCCCATGCCCCCTTTCACTTCTCCAACACATGTGAAGTTGGTGCATGAGACCAACACATGTCAAGTTGGTGCATGAGAATGGACAAGTGTTCCATGCCCCATTTCTCTTCTCCAATACATGTCAAGTTGGTGCATGAAAATGGACAAGTGTCCCATGCCCCATTTCTCCTCTCCAACACATGTCAAGGTTGGTGCATGAGAGTGGACAAGTGTCCCATGCCCTACTTCTCTTCCCCAAGGAAGTCTTAGAGGGTGAGATGAGTAGAGAGAAATGAAAAAAGAAGAGAAAGAAAGAGGGAGTTGCTTTGAAGAAAATCTCTGCAACGTTTTTATCAAAGATCTGGATCTTGAGGATATATGGTCCGATTGATCTCAAAATTTGTCTGCAAGTTCGTAACTTATGGTTATTCATTCTTGTCGGTGAAGATCGTGATTAGAGTTTTCGTCTAAGAGATATAACCTCTCAAACAAAGCTGATCCGAAAGTCTGGATTTCTCGCACAGTTTTGATCAAACTCATAGATCTCCTAAATCTACCGTTCGATGGATATGATATTTGGGTACGTGGTTTAAAACGGATCTTTCGGTATTATGAACGGTGGAGATCTTTATTGGAGATTCTTTTGAGAGATCTAACCTCTCAAACAAAGCTGGTCGGAAAGTCTGGATTTCTCGTGTCATTTTGCTCAAACTTTTAGATCTCCTCAATCTACCGCTGGATGGATATCAAATTTGGGTATGTATTTTATAACTGATATTTCTGTATTCTTAACGGTGGAGATGTTTATGCGTTAAGTATTTTGTGTGATATAGTCATCTGAGTTTGAGTATTTGCAGCAGGAAAGGAGAAATTGTCTAATTAGAGACTTGTTCATCAAATATACTTATCTTTTCGGTCCACCGTTGGATTGGGCTGATATTTGGATAGAAGGTTTGTTTCTTCACATACTTCAATCTGTACGGTTGATTTTGTGATTACACATTTCTGTTGGTAGATTGATACATCTGAACAGAATATTAAATGAAGAATTGGTAGGGTTGCTTGTATTAGACCTAAATTTAGAATATGAACTTAGACCTTTCCAAATAGCTTGCATGTCAACTATGTTGACCTAGTTGCCATTGTTGATGAATCCATGATGCAAAATCAGTGATATACATGGCTGAACATGGTGACCTAATGTAAATCGACAATATGGCCTAATACGGTGGGTAATTTTGTTTAGTACCTTTTGATATTATGTCATTATTTGAGATAAGGCTCGTAGGGTCTCAACCACCTCACGGGAGTTGAGGAGTGGTCGAAGATGCCTAATCCGGGCATCCCGCCCCGGCATTCCGCATGCCACTCCCTGCGGGGTTGGTGGTCCGGGGCGCGGGGTCGCCACAACTAGTAACCCCAATGCATGTGGAATGTGGATCCAAATTGATAAGCTTTTACTTGCATCGAACATATTATAAATGCTTGATATCTATATGTTATGAGCTTTTAATCATGCTACACATTGACATGCATACATGATATTTATTGATGAGTATTGATAGCATATTTGAATTCTATTCACTGGGCACCGTTGGCTCACCCTCATTTTCCTCTTTCAGGTCCTTCTGTCTCGAATAAGGGCAAAGGAGTAGTCATATCTTGAGGGCCTTGCCTGTTAGAGAATCCAAGGCCTCGATGTGAGTTGAAAGGCATTTTGATTGAATTGTGTTTGAAATTATGATGTATTATATTTTGGACTATGTAATTATAACACTTACCACATTGTAGTATGGGTGAGTTGAGACTTGTTAGATAGACTATGTGGGCATATGAGGGTTTTTTTGTACCCATAGTTTTGGACTTTATGTGTATGTCAATCTTGATGGACTGTAGGGATTATGATGGTTTTATTTATGGTTCATTTTTATGGAGTATCTCTTGTCTTGGATGATTAATACGGTTGGTAGTATTGTTTAGTACCATTTTATATTATGTCGTTGTTTGGGATAAGGCTCGTAGGGTCTCAACCACCTCACGGAGGTTGAGAAGTGGTTGGAGATGCCTACGCCGGGCATCCCGCCCCGGCATTCCGCACACCATTCCTAGCGGGGTTGGTGGTCCGGGGTGCAGGGTCACCACAAGATGTCTGCTGACCTTAGAGTCTTAGAATTCCTCGAGTTTGATGCCACATTGGGTATGGATTGACTGGCAACGAATCACGCTCATATTGATTGCTTCGGCAAGAGGGTTGTCTTTCAGATATCCGGACAACCATTCTTTGTTTATCGAGGCAAGATTGTATCTAGACCACCTACCTAGGGTAGATTAGCCACTGATGATAAGGTTGCTACGATGGCCAGTTTGAAGCCAGTGGATGATGTGGGATAGGGTGTTCAGCTAGCAAACATTCCTGTGGTCTGTGAGTATCCAGAGGTTTTTCCTGATGAGTTGCCTAACTTACCACATAAGCGAGAGGTAGACTTCATTATTGAGCTGATGCCCGGGACAAAACCCATTTCCATTCCACTGTATCGTATGACACCGAAAAAGTTGAATGAACTCAGAGCCCAACTAGATGAGCTGATGGGAGGGATTCATTTTCCCTAGTATGTCACCTTGGGGAGCTCATTGTTGTTCGTCAAGAAGAAGGACATAAGTCTTAGATTGTGCATAGACTATTGTTAGCTGAACAAGGTGACTGTGAAGAACAAGTATCCTCTTCAACACGTCGATGACTTTTTTGACCAATTGATTGGGGCCAAGTTTTTTTCGATGATAGACTTGAGGTCTGGGTACCATCAATTGAGGATTAGGGATGAGCATGTACCGAAGACTACTTTTCAGATGAGGTATGGACATTACGAGTTCTTGGTAATGCCTTTCGGGTTGACTAATGCACCAGCTATGTTCATGGATCTGATGCAGAGAGTGTTCAGACCGTAACTCGACCAGTTCATTATAATCTTCATTGATGATACCTAGTATACTCTAAGACTAAGGAAGATCATGAGCGTTATCTCAAAGTTACATTGCAGACATTGTTGGAGCATAGCCTGTATGCCAAGCTGAGCAAGTGTGATTTTTGGATGACCGAGGTGAAATTTTTGGGTCATGTGGTAAGTGCGGAAGGTATCTCAATTGATTCTCCTAAGGTTGAGGCAATCATTGGTTGGCCAAGACCCACTACAATGACGAAGATTCATAGCTTTCTGGGTTTGGCTGGCTATTACAGGAAGTCCGTGAAAGACTTTTTCACCATAGCAGCACCGTTGACTAAGCTGACTCAGAAGAATGTGGCCTTCACATGGACAGATGCATGTGAGAAAGCTTTCAGTGAGTTGAAACAGAAGCTGACTACAGCTCCAGTGTTGATTCTTCTAGAGCCTGGGAAAAAGTTGATGATTTTTACTCATGCATCACTCTTGGGTCTGGGATGTGTGTTGATGCAGGAGGGTAGAGTGGTGGCATGTGCATCTAGACGGGCTTAAGCTGCATGAGCACAATTACCCTGTGCATGATTTGAAGCTGGCAGCTATAGTGTTTGCACTGAAGCTATGGAGGCACTACCTTTATGGTGAGAGGTTTACTCTGTATTCTGATCATAAGAGTTTGAAATATCTCTTTGATCAAAAGGAACTGAATATGCCGCAGAGGAGATGGCTTGAGTTGCTTAAGGACTATGATTTCTCTTTGGAGTATCATCTTGGCAAACCAATGTTGTGGCTGACGCATTGAGCCAGAAGCGAGCAGAGACTCGAGTGGTTGCTTTTCAGATGGCCCAGCAGTGGCATTACTTGAGAGAGTGAAAATGATGAGTATACTCTCGAACGCACCACGTAGTGAGATATGTGCTCAGATGCACGTGCAACTTGCTGATGCCCATATTCAGAGGGTTAAGAATCTACAGGAACATTGTCCAAATTTTGACATGTACTTTAGATACACAGATAGTGTTGACCAGGCCGATTGGCAGAGAGGGTCAAATGATGTCTTGCGGTTTAAAGGGAGACTATGGGTCCCATATGATGTTGAGTTACTTCGAGAGGCGTACAGATCTCAGTATACTATTCATCTAGGGCTACCAAGATGTATCACGACATGAAGAGGTCTGTGTGGTGGCATGGGATGAAAAAGAGTATAACTGAGTATGTGCAGAGATGTGAGGTGTGCTAGCAGGTTAAGGCCGAACACCAGAAGCCTGGAGGTCAGAGGCAGCCATTACCCATACCTGAGTGGAAATAGGAGCACATTACGATTGATTTCATCATGGGATTGCCGAAGTCTCAGGGCAGATTTGATGTCATTTGGGTTGTGGTCGATAGATTGACCAAAAGTGCACATTTCCTTCTTATGAGCGCCAGAGACTCTGCGGATAGACTGAGTAGATTAAATGTGAGAAAGATCGTGAGACTTCATGGAGTGCCCTTGTCTATCGTGTCAGATAGAGATCCATGACTTACATCGAGGTTTTGTCAGGCTTTGTAGACTCAATTTGGGACTCATTTTTGACTTAGTACAACATTTCACCCTCAGACGGATGGTCAGACCGAGAAAGTGATTCAAATGCTGGAGGATATGCACAGGTCTTGCATTTTAGAGTCCGGTGGGGGTTGGGGTGAGCATTTGCCCTTACGTGAGTTTGCTTACAATAACAGTTATCAGGCGAGCCTCGGTATGGCATCGTATGAGGCTTTGTATGCAATACCCTATAGATCACCGGCTTGTTGGTACGAGGTGGGCGATACGCAGTTATGGGGCCCTGATGCAGTTGTTGAGCAGACAGAGAAAGTTAAGCTGATTCTGCAAAGGCTGAAGTCAGCTAAGGACAGGCAAAAGAGTTATTATGATGACCGACATAGGCCATTAGAGTTTGCCAAGGGAGACCTAGTTTTGCTTAAGGTCTCGCCACGAAAGGGTCAGACGAGGTTCGCTTGCCCCTAGGTTTGTTGGACCATTCCAGATTGTTGAGAGGATTGGACCAGTAGTGTATAGGTTGGCTCTACCTTCTCAGCTCGAGGGTGTTCATGATGTATTCCATGTATCGATGCTGAGGAAGTATAATGGAGATCCATTGAATAAGTTTTATCCTAATCCAACTCATGTGCTTGATGTGAGTCATCTGCAAGTTGGGGAGGATACGACTTATGAGGAGTTGCCGATTCAGATTGTGGCTGGTCGGGTTCAGAAACTGAGGAATAAGGAGATCCCGCTTGTGCGAGTCAAATGACAATTCCACGATAATGAAGAGCAAACCTGGGAGTGGGAGGACCAGATGAGGGAGCAGTTCCCCGACCTTTTTACCGACAGAGGTTAGTTATCTTGATTTCAGTTTTTAGGACAAAAATACTCTTAAGTTGGGGAGAATTGTAACGCCTGTACCTTAGGATGAGGTTATCATGACCTGTAGAGTACCCGTATATGTGTACGGATACGTATTTGATGCTTGACGTGTGTTAGTTTAAGTGTCTTTGCATGCTATTTTAGAGAATTATCATTATTAATATTGTCATTTATGTGCTAATGACATTGATAGTGATAATAATACATATCACTAAAAGTAATATATTAATAGTGACATATTAATATTAACGTATATGTTATTAATTGTATAATGGGGCCAACTGGATCATGATTTGAAATGGGCATGTATTGATTAAATAAATGAAAAAAATGATGGAATTGTTGGAATTAGTGGATTGGTTAACAACTCACATGTGAGGTTGTCATTGGGTAAAGGTCATGTGGTTAACAAATGAGCCCTTGAGCAAACACTTGGCATGGTGTTGGAGCATGATCAACACTTGGCAAAATGGGTGCCTGTGGGTGTAACATGTACCTCAATCCCTCATTTTCTTTCTTAGGGGACGTTTTTGAGAGAGTAAGGTTGAGAGAAATGAAGAGAAGAGAAAGAGAGAGAAAGTTGCTTGAAGGGAAGTCTTAACAACGTTTTAATCAAAGGTTTGATCTCTTAGATCCGTGGTCAGATCAAGCTGAAAATTTATCATCCAGTTCTTCTCTTATGGTTCTTCATTCAAGTCAGTCGAGATCTTGGCTAGAGTTTTCTTCTGAGAGATATAACCTCACAAACACAGCAGGTTAGGAAATCTGGATTTCTCGCACAATTTAGATCAAACTGCTGGATCTCCTAAATCTAGTGGTGGATGGATGTAATAGTTCAGCAGATGGTTCACAGCTGAACGTTTTGCATTATGAACGGTTAAGATGTTGATTGATTGAGTATTTTTGGAGATATAATCGTCTAAGTTCAAGTATTTGCAGCAGGAGAGGAGAAATCGTTCAATTAGAGTTGTCTTAATCAAAGAGGCATATCTCTTTGATTTGCCGTTGGATTTAGCTCAATTTTGAACAGAAGGTTTTTCTCTTAATGTTCTTGAATCTGACGATTAATTTAGTTATTGGATATTTCGTTTGGCAGTTTGTTACATCCAAATTGTGAATTGAATTAGGAGTGTAATTAATGTTTAACCATGTATTTGACCTAAACCTTGGTTATGGACTTATGGTTTTCCATTCAAGTTGCATGTCATATATGTTGATCTCATGGGTAAATGTGGATGATTGATGGTTCAATTTACTAATCTTGCTTGCTGGAAACCATAGGTGTAGTGCAAATTTGGCCTAGGCCATGAATTTGGGGATTTGCCCAAATTTGGATATTTTGACCTAGACTAAGTCAATTGATGAAATTGCCATGGAGATTAGTCTAATTGACCCTAATTATGATTGAATGCATTGTATTATGATGGTTGGATCAAGGGAATCAATCTATTGCATTCTTTTGGGTTAAATGTGGATTAATTAGCTATAAAATGGGTTGATTGAGCTATATGAGTTAGCTTATGGGTGCAACCATTTTAGAGTCTTAAATTGGCTATTGAATTGGGGTTAATAGTGGATGAATGTCATGCATTTCGACTGATTTTAATGAAGAATGAACCGTGTTATATGCAAGGTATGAGAATGCTCCAACAGTCCCAATTAAGCCAATTGGAGGTTGAGGTGCATAGGAGTGTTTTGGTGCCATCCTAGTACCTTATTGGTTGGATTTGGATTGGCTAGTCTAGCCAATCGATTTGTGAGTGTTTCCTTACTTTTGGTTTCTATATGTGGCATTATAGTATAAAAGTGTTTTGAATGCTTATCTAATGTAGTATGCATGATTTAATGATTCATGAAATGAATTCGAGCATAGTCTAGTTGGGCTAGCAATTGAGTTATGTTGCATCTCCTAAGCATGAGATTCTTATGGAATTCCATTGGGTTGAACGAGGATCCTCAATTGTGGACCTTGCAGAGGGTTTCACTAGTAGGTACAGACAGAATCTCCTAGAAAGGATTGTATCCCGGTGACATGCCCGATCCATGAAATCCTAATAGAATACCGGTAAGATGACAATCGGGCAATGAGTGTCGCGCTTTCAAGCTCTTGTATTGATTCTTACTCAGGAGGTGCCTAGGATTGCATATGACATGTTTAGAAAAATGTTATGCATTATCTTGGTTAATGACATGATGCATTATATTTGGCATGTATGTAATCTTGTATATCACCATGTTATTTAAATTGTTTTAATGATCTTGCAATGTTTTATCTAAATGCATATATATGTTGGCACTTGTAGAAAACATTCAATGAGCTTGTTGTAGCTCACTCTTCATTCTTATCATTTCAGGATCGGATAGGAAAGGGAAGGGAAAGGCTTAGCTGCGAAGCATTTCCCGTATATTTTGGTGATGTAGGTGTTTTGGTACTTTTCTGTATTTTGGTAAATTGTACAACACTTCTTATATATATACTTAGCACATAGATGGTTGTACTTATGGTTAGATATGATTTTGTATATTTTGAACATTATGGACTTATGAAATTTTATGGTTGTCATTTTGGGAATTTAATTTATATTGATGATATGTTTATGTCCATATGTTTTGATGTTGTATTAGGATTATGGTGCGTGCTGATCATGACATCATTGATCGTGGGTCATGACAAGATGCGTGGTTTTCCCTTCAGAGTTCTTCATCAGATTCATTTGATGAAGGAAACGATAGAGATAGATCACGTGAAGAGAAAGACGATTCCTCTCTCGCTTTTTTCTTAGACGCAAGGATTTTGGATGCCATTGGAGTTCTTAAAAACAGAAAAGAAACGAGGAAGACGAATACGAAACGATTTTGCGCTCAAGGTAGGAAGTGAAGTGAGAGGGAAACGTATGGAGCAAGCTAAAGGCATCGAAACAAGGTTTGTATTAAATGCATGAGTGACATAATGTCATGCGCCGTCAGAAACATTGGTAATCGTTGAAAATTAAAGGAGATAGCTACGCTTAGGTGTTCAAGTTTTCTAGAGTTTGAGAGATCCAAAGAGTTTCAGCTTAGGGCGGTTAAAGTTTTACGATGCAGGCTCTAAGGATTCTTCGGTGGATCCTACAAAATTTGACCATTGGATCTTGACTCTAGGTTGTTAGACCAAATATTCAGAGAATTCGCTCTGATACCAATTGTTGGTGCACCCAAGAGGGGAGTGAATTAGGTGTGATGGTCAATTTTAAACTTTTTCAATGACTTAGTGATACACATTGGTGCATTGGAATTAAATGCACATACTTAACAATAAAGTAAAATGCATAACGTAAAACACACTAGAATTTATAGTGGTTCAACCAAGCCTACATCCACTACCTAATCTCCCGATTAGGATTTTCTCAATCCACTAACTGATTCTCTTACGGGTGAGAACCAAACAGTCATACATGCCCTTTTACAGGTTCAAGTCAAACCTATCTTTTTGTGGGCTAAGGATAAACCGCATTTCCTTTTTTAGGGATGAGGAAAAACCCATGTTCCTTTTACGGGATAAGGAATAATTGTTTTCCTTTTGTGGGACAAGGAAAAACCGTTTCTCTTTTACAGGTTCAGAGATAACTTATCCTTTTACAGGTTAAGGATGAACCTATCCTTTTACAGGTTAAGGACGAACCTATTTTCCTACTTACAGGTGAGGATGAACCTTAACATGATTTCAACAATGAAATCATTAAGTGAATTACATTCACTTGTCCTAGTTGTTTCAATCTAGAAACACACTAGCATTACAACACAAAATAATAATGTTGGTTTTAACTGAGTAGAACACTTTATAATTAAGCTCTTTACATAGCATTACAAAGATATGTAAATTTGAATAAGTAATGCTAAGAGAATACACTTAGAGTCCTTTACCTTTCAATGTTTGGTATTGCTCAAGTGTAGTTTCGAAAAGCGTAAATGATATGAAAATCAATTAAGTACTTTTTGAAAACATTATGATACCATTGAAACATTGAAGTTGAAAATGCAGGACCAGTGTAAAAACACAGACACAAATAGTTTTCAAAATAGATACAATGTAGAAGCATGAAAACTTCTGGTTCAATATTCAGTAGTTAACACAACTACTGATATAGTTCGATACAGTACTTAAGATATGAAACCAAGTACAATTGTATCTCTCATTAACTATTTCTCAAATTCCTTCATCAGCATGATTGATTTTAAGTATAAATCCCGACTGAGAATTTGAGTAGGAACCAGTTCAAATAGATTTTCAAAGATAGAATATAATTGAAGCTCAATATGAAAATCTTTTGAATAAGTAAAGTATCAGTGAAGAATACTTTGAAAAATTAAACAGTTGAAAGCATTATGAAAACGACTAACATTCAAAAAAATCTGGCACAATAAAAATTATCGGCGAGTTGTTTGATTCAAAGTGTTGGTATTTATAAACCTAGTAGATAATAGTCGTTAGACATTTGAAGTTCAAATACAAATGTGAACGTTTACACACAACGGCTAGAATGTTATATGAAAATGGCAACTGCAATTTTTACTAAAATTCTGGTTCTTTTCAGATTACATGAATAAGGAAAGTTTTAGAAAACTTGATTCATGCATCAGAGAAGATCTCTGATAAATCTGAAAATGATTCTGCGAAAGGATCCGTTCTAAAAAAGTAGATTGATATAGTGTACTTGTTAGAACAGTGATGGTTGTTGAATTAACGTCCTGATTCCGTAATCAGCGTCCTAATGCATAATATCAACTTTGTCATTTTGTTCCTTAAGGGTGTCATTGTATATAAGCGTCCTGTCGAACAATGAAGTAAGGGCG
The DNA here is from genome assembly GCA_035771175.1 of Paratinospora sagittata. Classification (NCBI taxonomy): domain Eukaryota; kingdom Viridiplantae; phylum Streptophyta; class Magnoliopsida; order Ranunculales; family Menispermaceae; genus Paratinospora; species Paratinospora sagittata. Next base: position 22,617 of record JAYMFD010002099.1, on the reverse strand, counting down.
CTACTAACTCGTAAGCGTCCTGACTTGCTTTGCAACAAAAACAACTTAAAGTCTGAGGACGCAAATGCACAATTAACGTCCTGCTTTGTTTTAAAACATTTGGATACATGAGGGTGCTACTTTCTGAGTAAGCGTCATACCTTTTAAAACATGAAACACAAAGGTGCTACAACTATGTAAGCATCCTGTCATTTCAAAATATTTAAAAACAAAACCAAGTGCGCTGAAGGACAATCAACGTCCTGAAAGTTATTAAGTTGGTTCCCAAAGATGAGGGTTCTCCTATCCAAGTAGAGTCTTGATAGTTTATCCAACTTATAACTATCAGCGTCCTCAAAGATAAATTATTTGAAGAGCTTATAAATCTTTTAGTAAGCTGATGCTGAGTCAGCTTCCTGACAACTTCAGAGGTTGACTAAAGGGAGGCAGCTACTTACAAGTAAGCATCTTGATGAATCAGTTCAATTTAACCTTGAAGGTTCAGTGTCCTAATGAATCATTAGCATCTTGACTTATCAAGTTCAGGAGAGCGCTGCTAAATCATTAGCGTCCTGAAAAACTCTTGAATAATAGTTTTGACTCGTGATTAAAAATACGGTGAATGCAAATAAAAACTCGATAAATTTTAAATTAAACATAAAAATTAAATCATTTGAAATACCATAAAGCGTATGATCAAAATATGCAAATATGCAAGTAATTTGTGCATGGTTTTGAAAAACGTTTGAGCAATATCGATTAGAGAAAGATAAACCTTAAATATTGTCTATTTCTCATATTTCTCATAATCTTTAAATTCAACTCTTTATTATGAGATCTTCGATGTGGATTTCGTCCTTGAGTTGAATTTCATGAACGATGATCGAATGATGTAGACTTGAAGCTCTTGATCGGATCGTTCGTGTGGTATGATCTTGAAATCGTGATATGATCTTTGAGGTCCTTTGATTGAAACGATCTTGAACGTTTGATATGATCTTGAATTCCTGGATCGAATCATTCCTTGGCCTTTTGCTTTTCTGAGGTGCTGAGATAGGTTCTTATATAAAGCTCGTTAGCACCGAAAGAGATTTCGTTTGTGATCATCAAAATATACTTCATCAAGTATAGTTTGGGACATGCTAAGTTATGAACCGCTTAGGTCAACAAAAACCTGCATGCCCCAAGAAACTTCGGATGCCTTTTACATTCTTTGGATGAGGAAGCTTCTCAATGGCCACTATCTTGGCCCTATCCACCTCAAGACCCTTAGAAAAAACCCGATGATCCAAAACAGTGCATTCTTGTACCATGAAATGACACTTCTACCAATTTAGCACTAGGTTGGTTTCTTCACATCTTTGAAGCACAAGAGAGAAATTCTGAAGGCAATGGTCAAATGAGGTCCCAAAAATAAAAAAATCGTCCATAAATACCTCCATGATCTCCTCATTCATATCAGAAAAAATATACATCATGCACCATTGAAAAGTCGTCGACGCATTGCATAAACCAAACGGCATCCTCCGGAAAGAAAAAGTACCATATGGGCAAGTGAAAGTGATCTTTTCTTGATTCTCTGGTGCAATGGCTATTTGATTATTGCCCGAATACCCATCCAAGAAACAATAGTACTCAAAGCCCGCCAATCGGTCCAACATTTGATCAATGAAAGGAAAGGGAAAGTGATCATTCCACTTTGTTTTGTTCAACTTTCGATAATCTATGCATACAACGTCATTCCGTGACTGGCCCAGTGGAGATCAACTCATTGTTCTCATTCTTGACAACTGTCATTCCACATTTCTTAGGCACTACTTGTACCAAACTCGCCCAAGAACTATCCAATATAGCATATACAATTCCGGCCTTTAACCACTTCAAAATTTTAGATTTTACAACCTCTTTCATGGCTGGATTTAGCCGTCTTTGGTGTTCAATTGAAGGTTTGTAAGATTCCTCCATCAAGATCTTATGCATACAAATCGAAGGACTTATTCCTTTTATGTTGGCTATGGACTACCCAAAGCAGGCTTGTACATTCTCAAGATGTGTAGTAGCTTCTCTTCATCCACATTAGACAAAGTCGATGATATGATAACTGGCATAGTAGACTTCTTACCCAAAAATTCATAGCCAAGATGCTCCCGTAAGGGCTGCAACTCTGGTGAAGACTCTACTAACTCGGGTGGGGAAGAAACTTCAATATCTTCTGCTTTGGTGATTGTACTCTCAGGATTGTGGGCATCAAGAGCTAAGGCATAATGCTGGACTTCATCATGAAAGGCCTTATCGCTAGATATCGAACTCACAAGACACTTTTCTAATGGATTTACTGGTGTAGCCTCACTATGTACCTCGATCACACATGCATCAACCAATTCCGCAACATTAATCCGGTGACATGTATTCCACTACTTCTTCGTCATTCACTCGCAAAGTAAGCTCGCCACATTGCACATTGATCAAAGTTCTCCCTGTAGCTAAGAATGGCCGCCCAAGTATAAGAGGAATATCACCATCTTCCTCTATGTCCAAAACTACAAAGTCCACCTTCACTAGTGATCGATTCGCTAGTTGCAAAGATATTGTAGTTGGCTTCACTTCGCCAAGCCCCAATTTCCTAAAAATTGACAAAGGCATCAAGTTAACGTTTGCACCTAAATAACATAAAGCTTTAGTAAAATTTAAAGAACTAATGGTGCAAGGTATAGTGAAACTCCCTGAATCTTTTAGCTTTTGAGGTAGCTTCTTTTGTAGTATGGCACTACACTCTTCAGTAAGCTTCACTGCCTCGTAGTCTTCTAGCTTCCTCTTCTTCGTCATCACGTCCTTCATGATCTTGACGTAGTTTGGCATTTGTTCCAATGCATCTGCAAAAGGGATGTTAATGTGAATCTTTTTGAAATTTTCTAGAAACTTGACGAATTGCTCATCAAGCTTCTTCTTTTGAAATCTCTGAGGAAATGGAATAGGAGTTGAGAGTTTAGGAGGGCTATCCGTGAAAGTAATAGAACCAGGTTGGTAGGGCCTCTCATGTGGCTTCTCCCCCTTTGATGACTCAACTTCCTTATCTTTACTCGGCTCGATCTCAGTGCTATCTCTTCATTCTCTTTATTGGGTGGTGGTGGCGTACTTTTGTTGGGTACTCATCTATGATGCTAGCTGCCCCATTTGCACCTTTAAATTCTTGATAGAATCCTTTGTCTCCATTATGAAAGAACTCAACCACTCATCACTTGTAGGCTTCTTCTCTTGTGCTTGAGTGTAGATACCGGTGGAGGTTGTAAAGTATTCCTTGTATTGGCATAGGAGAAATTCTCACGATTACGAACACCCGGGTGGTATTGATTTGACACACCTTGATTGCTTCGATAGTTGTACCCCCGGTTGTTGATGTATTGTATTTGCTCCTCCAATGCTTTATTGCCTGAATAGCCAAAATTTCATGCCGCAACATTTTCAATAGATGGTTGTGCACTTTGGGTAGTAAGCACTGCAAGTTGGCTGGCAATGCTTGACATCTGTGCAGAGAGAGATGTGAATTGATCAACTTCATGTAGACAGACCACCTTATTTACTATTGATCTTGCCCCTGGAACTTCATAGGTATTGGTAGCCATATCCTCCAACAAGCTAAATGTCTCAAGAGTAGTCTTGGACAACAATGAACCGCCGACAGCTGCATCTACTAGAGTCCTTATAGAAAATGTCATCCCATTGTAGAAAAGTTAAAGCTGTAACCAATCTTGAAACCCATGTTGAGGACATTTCCTCAACAACTCCTTCAATATCTCCCAAGAGTCATATAAAGACTCCGACTCTTGTTGCTTGAATTGCCCAATCTCAGCTCGTAGTTGGGCGGTCTTAGAGGGAGGAAAGAACTTCTGTTGAAACTTGTGTACCATGTCCTCCCATGTTGCTATGTTATTTGGTTGCAAGGATTGCAACCATGCTCTTGCCTTGTCCCGAAATGAGAACGGGAAAAACCTCAGTCTAATGGTGTCTTCAGGAACACCATTCATCTTCACAGTGTCACACATCTCCAAGAAAGTGGTGATATGGATAGTTGGATCTTCCATAGGGGAACCTCCAAATTGATTGGGTTGGACCATTGAGATCAAAGTCGGCTTCAACTCAAAGTTGTTCGCATTTAGGTGAGTGCAAACAATGCTCAAGTAGTTGTCGTTGATGACCGGTTTGAAATAATCTCTCGAAGTCAACTGATTTGGATTATTTGCTAATGTTTCACCGCCTACTCTTATTTATCTTCCTAGTCTTCCAAACATTCTCTCAATCTCGGAATCAAACGGTACTGTCTCAAAGCTTTTCGATCGCTGCATATACGTGGAAAACCTACAAGAAAGAAAAAGAAAGAAAAATTTAGGAAATAACAAATAAAATCTAAATTAAAATCAAAGCTCGAAAACAAAATAATAGTGTAAACTAATATCTATCCCCGGCAACGGCGCCAAAAACTTGATGGGTGCAAACCGCAAGTGTAGGTTGTCAAGTTATAATATAAAATCGATGAGAATCGGGTATCGTCCTCGGGGATTGATTTACTACACTAATTATATCGTTCATAACCCTAATTTTATCTAGAAAACCAAATTGTGATGATCAATGAACTAAAATAATTATTAAACTAAACCACTAATTAAAATTGCAATTTATTAGATATTTTCTGGAGAAAAATCAATATTAAAAACATCTAGAAATTAGATTTCACCTAATTATCAATTATGCAATATTAGACATGCTAATTATCAAATTATTATTCATGTTTATAAGTCAATATTAGACATGCTCATTAAAAGAACCCTCATGATTAGTGAATTCCATTGAATTTGAGGACCTGGTAGCCAACTCAAAAAGTCGAGTTATATCACAGGACGAAGAAGAAGTGGGGTTGTCCAATGAGTTGGAAAAAGAAGAAAACCTTAAGGAAAACCTTGAGGAAGATCCCAAGAAAGACTCAAAACGAAACTTAGAGGAGGAATTGGAACAAGACTATTCAAAAGTGGACAAGTGCATCAATTGGAATAGACTATGTACCAAGTTTTGAGAAAACTTAGAGAACCGAGCTAAGGAAACTAAAAAAAAAATTCTCTGGGGGCTTAAGAGCTTCAACCAAGCAGTTGAAAAGTCCAATGCGATGTGACAAATAAGCTGGTGGGGACCTCTTTATATAGGAAAATCTGGGAAATTCGAGCGCTTCATGATCGCAAAAACACGCCCGTCGAGAAGGTTATGGGAGTTGGTCTGATGACCCTCACCTTTATGTATTTTGATGATTACAAATAACATTCTCGTATAACTAATCACTTTGACTAAGTTGTTTCAGTTTAACTTGATATTTCTCACAGTCAACTTTGAAGTCAAAGTCAATGCATGAAAATAATCAAGGCAAAAGAGCTTCAAGACATATTTTTCTTTGATATAATTTGCTTAGATCACTTTACAATCGTAGAATCCTTACTAGATAAGTCAGCCAAATTCTTGCATGCATTCAAATAATTTTAAGTTAAAAACACTTTTGAAGTCAAACCGTTTTTAGAAAAGTCAAAACTTTGGCAAAAGTTTTGAAAGTGTTTTGATGTGTTTTTGAACTTCAATTTTATGTACTTTGATTTATTTCAAATGTGTTTAAGTCAATGTTTTCAAGAAAGCATGTTTCGAAGTTGAATTTTGAAAGAAAACAAAGTTTTAAAAGTTTTATGCACCAGAAAAGCGCTCCCATAGGGAGAAACGCATTCCTGCAAGCCAAGGGTGAAATTTCACTTTGGCAGGCAGAAATGTGTTTCTATAGGAAGAAACGTGTTTATGCATTTTTGACTAGAATTAATGTTTTTGACACTCAAAGCCAGAAACACGTGTCCCCCTTAAGGAACACGTTTCCTATTTTTTTGGCAAAATGCATGAAAATGCACATAAACATGTTTCTTCTGGCTAGAACGCATTTCCTACTTTTTTGGAATGGACATTGTGTGCATTAGACAACATGGAACGCGTTTCTATATGAAAACACATTTTTCTCTGTTTGAGGACAAAATTGTCATTTTGAGCATGAGTTTAAAAATTGATCCATTGCAATCATTAATTAAAACATTAGATTCATTGAATCTGGTCTTAATAGTGGAAGATTAGGGTTTCCTAACCCTAATACTATAAAAACCAAACTAAGCTCATTTTGAGAAAATGTTTGGAGAAATTTTTGAAATTCACCTAGGATCATTCTCTAAGATTTCAACTTAGTGAAATCTCCTGTGATTATTCACTTTCACTCTTGAGAAAAAGAATCTTCTGAGATTTCATGTTTTCAAGAAGTTCACACATTTTTCTTTGATTTCAAGCTTCATCTTCAACTCTTTCAAATCAAAGATCATAAAGAGCCTTCGATTTTTAGCTTGATCTTCACATTTATCATCTTTGGTTGATTTTATAGGAAGGTATTTGATTTAAATTGTATGTAATTTTTAGAGTTGTTGGGTAAGAACAACTTCTCTTTTTGTTGACATTTAATCTATGGTAATCATTTGATTGACAGGTTTGTCAATCGGGGAGTTTCCCTAACTGAGATACAGTGTTTGTAATGGTTTTGATCCACACCGGTAAGTTAGATCAAGTTTAGTGGATTTGGAAAAATCTTGATTGGGGCTTGGCCAAGCCAAACCACTATAAATTGTTGTGTTCCACTTTTACTTTCCTGTATTCTTTATTTTACTTGTTTTTACATTTATTTGAGTAAGGTATAAAAATAAAAATATGTAAACTCCAATTCACCCCCCCCCCCTCTTGGACTATAATCTGGGCTAATAATGGGCGGCCAAAACTCACCTAACCAATATTCCAAAAAGCCAAGCAATTTAATCGTGAACTCTCGTGCGTCAAAATATAATCAACGATCAAGATCTGGTAACAAGCAAATCAACACGATGTTTGGCCTAGTTCGAGTGGTGCAGTAGGCGACAACATTAAATGCACATGTGCTCAGCTATGCAACCTTTGTCTTTGAAGAAATATTGCATGCGTGCCCGGCCGCACAACGCTCAAGACAACCACATTGAATGGATACTTATCGGATAAGATCCCCTTGAATTTAAGGTCGCGCTCGAATCATCAAGACAACGAGCGACTCTGACCTCTTCTTTCTGAGCTACGACGAACTTCCTAGGTAATTCCACACCTCAGAAGTTGGGGGGGGGTAGATGTTGGGTCTATGATAAAGTGAGATCCAAATAAAGTCCAAGCAAGGCCTAATGCGGATAGATTATTCTAAAAAGTCTCTTCCATTACCTCGACACACCGAGATGACTTCCAAAGCTAAGCTGGCAATACCCCATTCAGGACCACTCCTTTGAATGGGCTCCATGTCTACAAGGGGACCACTCCAAGCTGTTGGGACTATGATGCCACCTGTTCCCACTTTGTTGGGACCAAATCCTTTACTATAAATACCCCTATATATCTTCCAAAAATGTAGGCAACTTTTAACTTTGACATTAGCTTTACGTTAGCTCTTACTATTATTCCAATAACCCTCATGTCCCATATATGATAGAAGATATTTTGATGATTAACAAACCACATTCCTATTTATATTGAATACATGATGATGCATAGACACTTCACTCAAAGCATGGTGGAAGGGAAGTCAAGCTCGTGATCAACATGAAAACCACATATATATATATATTCAGGAATTAAATGTTATGTTATTAGAATGATTCAACAAATCATTCACTTCATTAATTTTCCATGATTTCTCAAAAGTTTTCAAAAGATTTTCTATCTCGTAGAAAATGAGTTTAATCGATCCAATTCGAAGATTTTCGACTCATCTTTGGACCAATTGCATGATTTCCAAATGTTTGGTTTGATCCAAAAAGGTTAAGTGTTAATTCGATTTGAACTTGTTTTGAAAAAATCAATTTTCAAGAAAATTGTTTTTCACTGTCTTTCAGGACGCTGATGGGACATTGGATGCTAATGAAGTGGCTAGTCACTTAATATCGAGCCAACACTACAAGACGCTGATGGTTTTTGGGTTTGAATATTCATCGTTCAAAGCAGGACGCTGATCAAGTATTAGTGCCCTCATCAAACCAACCTAGAAAAACCAGCAGTTGCCATCAGGACGCTAATGTAGTATTAGCACCCTCTCATAAGAAGTTGACAAAAAGTCTATGTTTCAGAACAATGTAATTCAGGATGCTGACGCTCTTTCAGGACGCTAATACGACACTGACAAAAATTCTGAAAAGACTGTGAACTTGTGCTGTTTCTGAAACTTTATATTCTTGTGATTGCACAGATGCTTCAGGTTTCCTCGAGTAGTCTGAACATATACATTTTGATGAAACAATTTGACCGTTTGATTTGAAATTCAAAACGAGAGCCAAAATGTTTTTAGAATCAAAATCTGAGCATGTTTTATAAATATCTCTTTGAATCGTTGTCACAAATATAAAATTTTGTTCTTTGAGCATAAATTTTTGAAAGTTAGTCAATCATTTCTTTGCTGCAAAAACTCTTGATAATCTTCTGAAAATACTTGGATTTACAATCACCTTTTGAATTTATTGATTCCACTTTGCATATCTTACAAATCTATCGAAGGAAAGAGGAGCAATCTACCTCACACTTTCAGTCGAGCTTTATCATACATTCATAGCTGAATCAATGTTGGTCTGAGGTTCATAAATTGCTCTGTAAGTATTTCTTTGATTCTTGGTAAGAGAATCAAGTTATCAAACTTGTATTTAGTTTGTAAAAGTGACTGTGTTTGTCACTTTGGTTGAGCAAGTGCTGCTCAAGTGTAATTGTTTTTCTCACACCCGTGAAGCTGAGAAAAGGTGTAACAGTTTGATCCTCAACCATAAGATGATTCAATAGTGGAGTTTGTACAAAATCCTAATCGGGGAGATTAGGTAGTGGAGGTAGGCAGGAGCCAAACCACTCTAAATTTATTTGCACTGTGTTATTTATCTAATATTTTTCTGTTTCTATTCATCAACTTATACTACATTTCTTTATTTGTAAATTATCTTATTAAAAAATCATATTTGCTTCGTTGTCCAAAACTTTGACTTAGGCATCCGAGGGCCTTAGGCCAGTACCAGACTAATACTCCTAATGATAGCCTTCCTTTCCCTTTTTCTTTTCTACGAGTCAAAAGTTGGAAGGGTGTAGATCAGAGCTCGACAGGATCTGCTTTAGGTTTCCCTATTAAGTCTTATCTTATTTCTTCGTGTTGTTTTAAGGAAAAAAAAAACCCATTAAATCTTTTTTCACCATCGCCATTTTTTTAAATTGCAATTTGATGGTTGCAAATTGCTCATACCCCTAATCATTTTTTTTATTAAAAAAAATATTTTTATTTCTAAAACACTAATATTTATTTTTAAAAACTATTTTTAGTTTTTTAAATTATTTTGTATTTAAACACATTATTTATAAAAACTTTTTATTTTTTAACTCAATTTTTAGCTTATTTTTTTAAAACTCGTTTTTATATTTTTGAAGAAATCCTTTTTTAAGTTGAACATGTTTTTTGTAAAAAAGCCTTCAACTTTATCCAGAAGGCGTTTTCAACTATTTAGTTGATGTTTCTATTAAGAGGGCAACTAGATGGACCCCATTAATGGACTATCATCACCCCACTCCACTTAAATAATCTAATTCCTAAACTACCCTAAGTTGAAATTACCCAAATGACCTTATTTAAAAAAAAAAACAAAAAGCCCACCCATAAATCTACCCCAGTTCATCATCATCTTCTCCCACTATCTTCAACAATCATTTTCAACCCCCGTCTCCTTCAACCTTAGTCTCTCTTCAACGCCATCACATTTTTACAAGGTTTAAAGGATTTTTAGATGATTTCCAAGTAAATTGTTTTTTGTTTCGTTTAATAGATTTAGGGCATTCAAAAAACACCACCATCAATACACATTTCAATCATTATGGCCAAAGGAGCACGCTCTCGTGACGATGAACATCAAGAAGAGATAAGTTTTTGTTCTGTGCAAATATCTTGTTGGATTTTTTTTTTTTTAAATCGTGATGTAGGTCAGCCCTACGAGGGCGACCCTTGTACAGGAGGGTCGGCCACACAAGGCTGACCCTATATAGTAATAGTCGGCCTTGTTTGGCCGACCCTCCTATTTCTTTATTTTTTTTGTATTTCCACATTCCACATTTCATTGGGATGCATTCCATTATATTTTTGACATGTTTACAGCCATTCCGGGTTAGTTTGGATGGTGGGGTACCGTTCCTAACCCGTACCCCATATTAGTGTTTAGAGATGAGAACGGTAACCCCTCCCGGGCCCAAAGTAACCCGGAATGGTTGTAAACATGTAAAAAATGTCATGGAATGCATCTCAATGCAGTGTGATATGTGAAAATGCAAAAAAAATGTAAAAATAGGAGGGTCGGTCAAACATGACCGACCGATACAAAGTTGTTGGTCCACCCAAGAGGGGGTTGAATTGGGTGAGATGGTCAATTTTAAATTTCTCTTCCAATAACTTAGTTATATACATAAGTGTATTGGAATTGAATGCATATAGGGAACTTAGACTAAAATGCAAAAGTGAGACACACAGGATTTATAGTGGTTCGGCCAAGCCTACGTCCACTACCTAATCTCCTGATTAGGATTTTCTCAATCCACTAACTGATTCTCTTACGGGTGAGAACCAAACCGTTACAGCTGCCCTTTCACAGGTTAAAGGCAAACCTATCCTTTCACGGGCTAAGGGTGAATCAAATTTCTTTTTTTCAGGATGAGGAAAAACCCACGTTCCTTTTGCAGGATAAGGAAAAATGTATTTTCTTTTACGGGATAAGGAAGAACCGTTTTCCTTTGACGGGATAAGGAAAAACTGTGATCCTTTTACGGGATGAGGAACAACCGTTAGTCTTTTACATGTTAAGATATAACCTATCCTTTTACAGGTTAAGGACGCACCTATCCTTTTACGAGATAAGGATGAAACGATTCTCTTTTACAGGTTAAGAGATAACCTACCATGATTTTAGTCCTAAAATCATTAAGTGAACTACATTTACTTGTCCTGGTTGTTTCAGTCCAAAAACACACCAGCATTACAACACAATAATGTTGGTTCTAACAAAGTAGAAGACTTTATAATTAAGCTCAGTACATAGCATTACAAAGATATGAAATATGAATACATAATGCTAAAGATGAAATACACTTATAGTCATTTACCTTTCAATGCTCGGTATTGCTCAAGTGCAGTTTCGAAAAGCATTAATGATGTGATATGAAAATCAGTGCTTCTTCGAAAATAATATGATACCAAATAAACATTGACTTGAAAATGAAGGACCAGTGTAAATCATGAACACAAAAGGTTTTCAAAATAAATATAAAATATGAGTATGAAAACTTCTAGTTCGTTGATCAGTAGTTAACACAACTACTGATATAGTTCAATACAATACTTAAGATATGAAATCAAGTACAACTGTATTTCTCATGAACTATATCTCAAATACTATCTTTAGCAAGAATGATACCAAGTATGAATCGGTGTTGAGAATTTGAGTAGATACTAGATCAAATAGATTTTCAAAGATAGAAAATAATTGAAGCTCAATATGAAAATCTTTTGAATACGTAAGGTATCAATGAAAAATACTTTGAAAGTTTAGATGTTTGAAAAACATTTTGACACAGACTAACTTTCAAAAAGTATTGGCATAATACAAAATGATTGGCGAGTTGTTTGATCCTAAGTGAGGTATTTATAGACTTAGTAAGACATAGCCGTTAGACATTTGAAGTTCAAATAATATGAACGCTTACACACAATGGCTAGAATGTTATATGAAAATGACAACTGCAATTTCACTAATATTCTGGTTCTTTTCATATTTCATGAAAAATGAAGGTTTTAGAAAAACTTAATTCATGTATCAGAGAGGATCTCTGATAAGTCTAAAAATGACTTTGTGCAAAAATTCGTTCTGAAAAAGTAGACTAATGTAGTGTACTTGTTCGAACAGTGACGGTTGTTGAATTAGCGTCTTGATTCCACAATCAGTGTCCTGACGCATAATATCAACTTTGTCATTTTGTTCCTTGAGGGCTCTAATTACGTATAAGCGTCCTGCTGAGCAATGAAGTGAGGGTGCTACTGAAACGTGAGCGTCCTGACTTAGTTTGACACTTAAACGACTTAACCCTAAAGGCGCTAATGCACAGTTAGCGTCTTGTTATGTTTTAAAACAATTATGTACATGAGAGCGCTACTTTACAGGTAAGGATCCTACCTTTTAAAACATAAAACATAATACGATGGCGCTACAAAAATGTAAGCATCCTACCACATTAAAAATATTTTAACAGTAAAACTAATACGCTGAAGGACAATCAACGTCCTGAAAGTTACTAAGTTGATTCCCAAAGGTGAGGGTGTTCCTATCCAGGTAGCGTCCTAATAGTTTATTCAACTTATAACTATTAGCGTCCTCAAAGATACATTCTTTGAAGAACTTTAGAAATCATTCAGTAAGCTGATATTGAATCAACATCCTGACAACTTCAGAGGTTGACTAAAGGGAAGGCGCTACAATACAAGTGAGTGTCCTAATTAATCAGCTCAATTCAACCTTGAATATTATCAGCGTTCTAATGAGTTATCAGCGTCCTGACTTTAACAAGTTCAAGAGAGCGCTGCTAAATCATTACTGTCCTAAAAGACTCTTTAAAAATAGTTTTGAATCGCGATAAAATATACGATAAATGCGAATAAAAACTCGATAAATTCCAAATTAAGTATAAAAAAATTAAATCATTTGAAATACCATAAAACGTATGATCAAAACATGCAAGTATGTATGTGATTTGTGGATGGTTTTGGAAAACGTTTGAGCAATGACGATTAGAGAAACATATACCTTAAATACAGTGTATTTCTCATTTTCTTATAATTTTTAAATCCAACTATTTATTATGAGATCTTCAATGAATTTCGCGTTGGAGTTGAATGCCTTGAACATTGATCGAAAGATGAAGACTTGAAGCTTGATCGAACCGTTCGAGTGCAGTGATCTTGAAATCTAGATATGATCGTTGAAGTCCTTTTAATTGAAACGTTCTTGACCGTTGGATATGTCTTTGAGTTCCTTGATAGAGTCGTTCCTTGGCTTTTTGCTTTCCTTAGGTGTTGGGATGAGATCTTGATAAACGCTCGTTAGCACCGAAAAGTACTTTGTTTGTGATCATCAAAATATACTTCATCACAGTATATTTAGGGACGTGCTAAGTGATGAACCACTTAGATTAACAATCTCTCCCTCTTTGATGATAGCAAGCAAATCGAAAAATTAAGCACATTAAGCAAAAAGATCAAAGTTAATTTCTTTACCCATTTATTTCTCTTATTTTTCTTCTATTTCTTCTCCCCCCTTTGATATTATCAAAAAGGTTAAGAAAAGAAACTAAGATCTCCCCTTGTGACGTAGTAGAATAGCGAAGCTCCCCCTTACTTTGTGCATTCACCCTCAAGATGATTTATGACAACGTATCATAGTTAGGTACGTGAGAGTGTGTAAGGTCTACTATACTGTTAGTCAAGTGAGAAACAGATCTTATCATTAAGCACAGTGAGACATAATTTGACTTATTCATAGGCTATAATATTTGAAATAATAGCGTAGCCGAGAATCGTAGTCATAGGGAATGAGAAAGAATTGGCGAAAAATGAATTCATAGAGAATTTTTAATCGTGGGCAATTATTCTCTTGGTGCTTGACAAATGTATAAATTTGATAATTAATCCAAGTCAAACACATAGTATGCTTTAAAATTTGTAAATACTCAAGCATAAGCATACTCATAGTGTAGGCAAACTAATGATTAAGCAAGGCCTAGCTATTATGATTCTAATAGGATGCAAAGTATATAGTTTGAAGCACATAGCATCTATTAGATATCAAGAATCACAGTCAATTGATGCATACAAGATTTAATATTAAAGAGCAACTTCAATGGCATGTGAAATAGAAAATTATAAACTTTCCATAGTTTAGACATGTGAAGATATGCATGATGAATATCGAAGTCTAAACACGTTGAATATATTCTAAATTTCATAGATATCATTTAAGCAACAACATACATTCATTTTCCTATACTAGGCAAATGATTTCAATTTGAAGCACGACCTAGAATGTTTGATTCAATGATTCTAATGAGAAAGCATTTAGAAGGGTATGTACTCATTAGAAATTAGATATCCTTGAGTTTGATGCTATCATGATATGGTATGAAGCAGATGCATCAAAGTCAGGGAATCATTGGAAAGATAATGCCATAAGATAATAGTCATGAGTGTAGGCAATATTCTTTTCAAGATATAGGCGTAAGATATAATGGAGTACATGGCGTATATATTTGCATAAACATGAGTCATGCATAGATATGATTTTCTAAGTTCAGAGCAAACATGATCATGATATGAGCTAGCATAGGCAAAGATAAATTGTTAAAGCACAGCCTAGCTATCGTGAGTAACATGCAGTCATATATCATATAGGATAAGCATGTAAAGTTGTAATGCCCTAAGATACAAAATGAGCATGAATAATCATGATATTATATAAGATGTAAGATAAGTATATAATCATGATATTTATCTGATAGTTACAGATATGGATATCATATACTAAAGATATATGTGACTAGTCATAATAAAGATACCATAAACTGATCAAAGTATTGGTCATAGTAGGATTTCATCATGATGCAGTTTATCAGGAAATATGAACAAGATAACATTAGTATAATGATAGATAATCATATTCATGAAAGCAACATAATTATGCTTCAGAGATAGACAGAAATAATTTTGCAAACATAGAAGCAGGCAAAAAAAAGCATAGCATAATTGCGCATCAACTAAGTCGTGAGATGTGCAGAATGCATTGTGCAAGTGAACTAAAAGATTAAAACAAAGCAATCACCCACAATTAAGTAATTAATCAAGATGAAGAGCAATAGTCAAGATGTGAAAAGCAAACAAAGTATATTAGAGAAGAAAAAGGGGCAAACACATACACATCTAATTAAAAGAAATTCTGCATAAACATCAAAAATGAGTATTGTAGAATTGTTTTAAACAACATTCCAAAAGATGGATTAAACAAAATTTGAAAATTTTGGCTTAACATGATGGGGCTTGCAGAGAGGTTTCTAAACATTCCTAGAAGATTCCGGAGCAGAATCTTCAAAGTGAGGACGAGGACATCCATGAAGGCTATTGGTCCTGTGAGCCATGGGAGTGGCGGTGCTCACACGGACAACCTTTTCAATCAAAGCTCGGGATTCCTCATTTTCCTCAAACAGTGCCATCATCAGATCTTTCTGACATTTTTCCTTGGCTTCAAGCTCTTTCAGCCAGTTCTCGGGCTCGTTTAGCATAACCAAAACGGCCTGCAAGCTGGAGGATAAAGAATCACTAAGTTTGTCAAATTGTTCCTCAATTGAAGCTGCAGCGGGAAGCGGTGGCAGAGGTTCTTCGTAAAGAAGTAGAGACGCATGATTTTCTCTGGGAGCAATTTTTCTAGAGGGCTCTTCATCAGATCTATCTGATGAAGAAGGCGATATAGAAAAGTCACTATAGGTGGAAGATGATTCATCTCTAGTTCTTTTCTTAGACTTAGAAGCTTTGGATGCCATTAGAGAGTTGAAATGAAGATGGAAACAAATAAGATGAATAGGGAAAGAATTCGCGCTCAAAATAAAAATTAAGTGAGAGAGAGACGTACAGAGCAAGCTATTGGACATCAAAAATAGGGTTTGCATTAAATGCAAGAATGACATAGAGTCATGCGCCGTCATAAGCGTGATAAATCATAAGATAGCTTGTTAAGAGTTCGAAGGAATAATCATGCCAAAAAAAGTCTAGGATTTCTATCCTAAGACACGAAAAACGAGATGCCAAATAAGAATCTGATAATAATTGACCGGAGGATCTAGACTCTAGGTTGTTAGACCAAATTTTCAGAGAACCCTCTCTGATACTAATTGTTGGTCCACCCAAGAGGGGGGTGAATTGGGTGAGATGGTCAATTTTAAATTTCTCTTCCAATAACTTAGTGATATACATAAGTGTAATGGAATTGAACGCATAACTCAGACTAAAATGCAAAAGTGAGATACACAGGATTTATAATGGTTCGGCCAAGCCTACGTCCACTACCTAATCTCCAGATTAGGATTTTCTCAATCCACTAACTGATTCTCTTATGGGTGAAAACCAAACCGTTACAACTACCTTTTTACAGGTTAAAGGCAAACCTATCCTTTCATGGGTTAAGGATGAACCAAATTTCTTTTCTCCAGGATGAGAAAAAACCCATGTTCCCTTTGCGGGATAAGGAAGAACCGATTTCCTTTTACGGGATAAGGAGGAATAGTTTTCCTTTTACAGGATAAGGAAGAACCGTGATCCTTTTACGGGATGAGGAACAACAGTTACTCTTTTACAGGTTAAGAGATAACCTATCCTTTTACAGGTTAAGAATGTACTTATCCTTTTATGGGATGAGGATGAACCGGTTCTCTTTTACAGGTTAAGAGATAACCTACCATGATTTTAGTCCTAAAATCATTAAGTGAACTACATTCACTTGTCCTAGTTGTTTTAGTTCAGAAACACACCAGCATTACAACACAATAATGTTGGTCCAAACTGAGTAGAACACTTTACAATTAAGCTCAGTACATAGCATTACAAATATATGAAATATGAATACGTAATGCAAAGATGCAATACACTTACAGTCCTTTACTTTTCAATGTTTGGTATTGCTCAAGGGCAGTTTCGAAAAGCATAAATGATGTGATATGAAAATCAGTGCTTCTTCGAAAATAATATGACACCAAATAAACATTGACTTGAAAATGAAGGACCAGTGTAAATCATGAACACAAAAGGTTTTCAAAATATATATAAAATATGAGTATGAAAACTTTTGGTTAGGTGATCAGTAGTTAACACAACTACTGATATAGTTCAATACAGTACTTAAAATATGAAATCAAGTACAACTGTATTTCTCATGAACTATCTCAAATTCTATCTTCAGCAAGAATGATACCAAGTATGAATCAGTGCTGAGAATTTGAGTAGATACCAGATCAAATAGATTTTCAAAGATAGAAAATAATTGAAGCTTAATATGAAAATCTTTTGAATACGTAAGGTATCAGTAAAAAATACTTTGAAAGTTAGATGTTTGAAAAACATTTTGACACAAACTAACTTTCAAAAAGTATTGGCACAATACAAAATGATTGGCGAATTGTTTGATCCTAAGTGTTGATATTTATAGACTTAGTAGGACATAACCGTTAGACATTTGAAGTTCAAATAATATGAACATTTACACACAATGGCTACAATGTTATATGAAAATGGCAACTGCAATTTCACTAATTTTTTGGTTCTTTTATATTTCATGAAAAATGAAAGTTTTAGAAAAACTTAATTCATGTATCAGAGAGGATCTCTGATAAGTCTGAAAAGGACTCTGTGCAAAAATATGTTCTGAAAAAGTAGATTGATGTAGTGTACTTGTTCGAATAGTGGCGGTTGTTGAATTAGTGTCCTGATTCCACAATCAGTGCCCTGACGCATAATATCAACTTTGTCATTTTGTTCTTTGAGGGCGCTCATTACGTATGAGCGTCCTGCTAAACAATGAAGTGAGGGTGCTACTAAAACGTGAGCATCTTGACTTCCTTTGACTCTTAAACGACTTAACCCTGAGGGCGCTAATGCACAGTTAGCGTCTAGTTATGTTTTAAAACAATTATGTACATGAGGGCGCTACTTTCCAAGTAAGCGTCCTACCTTTTAAAACATAAAACATAATATGAGGGCGCTACAACAATGTAAGCGTCCTACCACATTAAAAACATCTGAACAGTAAAACTAATATGCTAAA
This sequence comes from Paratinospora sagittata, assembly GCA_035771175.1. Classification (NCBI taxonomy): domain Eukaryota; kingdom Viridiplantae; phylum Streptophyta; class Magnoliopsida; order Ranunculales; family Menispermaceae; genus Paratinospora; species Paratinospora sagittata. Next base: position 4,645 of record JAYMFD010002099.1, on the reverse strand, counting down.
GGACAATCAGCGTCCTAAAAGTTACTAAGTTGATTCCCAAAGGTGAGGGCACTCTTATCCAAGTAGCGTCCTGATAGTTTATTCAACTTATAACTATCAGTGTCCTCAAAGATACATTCCTTGAAGAACTTTAGAAATCTTTTATTAAGCTGATACTGAATCAACGCCCTGACAACTTCAGAGATTGACTAAAGGTAGGCCGCTACTATACAAGTGAGCGTCCTGATTAATCAGCTCAATTCAACCTTGAATGTTATCAGCGTTCTAATGAGTCATTAGGTCCTGACTTAACAAGTTCAAGAGAGCACTGCTAAATCATTAGTGTCGTAAAAGACTCTTTAAAAATAGTTTTGAATCGCGATTAAATATACGATAAATGCGAAGAAAAACTCGATAAATTTCAAATTAAGTATAGAAAAATTAAATCATTTGAAATACCGTAAAACGTATGATCAAAACATGCAAGTATGTAAGTGATTTGTGCATAGTTTTGAAAAATGTTTGAGCAATAACGATTAGAGAAAGATATACCTTAAATACAATATATTTCCCATTTTCTCATAATCTTTAAATCCAACTCTTTATTATGAGATCCTCAATGAATTTCGCGTTGGAGTTGAATGTTGATCGAAAGATGAAGACTTGAAGCTTGATCGAACCATTCGGGTGAAGTGATCTTGAAATCCAGATATGATCGTTGAAGTCCTTTTGATTGAAACATTTTTAACCGTTGGATATGTTTTTTGAGTTCCTTGATCGAGTCGTTCCTTGGCTTTCTACTTTCCTTAGGTGCTCGGATGAGATCTTGATAAACGCTCGTTAGCACCAAAAAGTATTTTGTTTGTGATCATCAAAATATACTTCATCACAGTATATTTAAGGACGTGCTAAGTGGGAACCACTTAGATTAACAAAAGTAGGGTCGGCCATTCATGGCCGACATGTACAAAGTAGAGTCGATCATGCATGGCCTACCCTACTTTGTACCGGTAGGTCCTGCGTGGCCGACCCTAAGACGAAGTTCGTCAATGGTGACGAGCTTCGTTTTTGTCTTTTTTTTGCACAAAATAGACGAAAAACACCCATACATGCTCCATTTCATGAATAAAAGTGCATAGAAACAAAAAAAAAAAAACCATTAAAACATGCATTTCTTATCAATTTAATGGATCAAACATCGAAAATATTTCGAAGACCAACAAGTGGCGATTAGCTCTAAATGGGGTCCAAACGATGCTTCTCTAGCTCCAATCTTCTTCCAACTAAGATAAGAAGATGAAAATAGAGGGCTTTGGAGTTGGGGGCTAGGGTTTTGAAGAAGAAACGGTGGAGAAGAGAGGAAAGGTTTGGTTGGGGTACGAATTGGAGAAGGGTAGTTTAGGGTTTTCCTGTTTTTTGGCTGGGGTACGAATAGTGTATATATGTTAGGGTGGGGTTATATTAGTAATTGGTGTAAAGATAGTCCGTTAATGGGGTCCATTAATGGTTGTGTCTCTTTGTTAAAGACGCCTTCAACAAATTTAAAAAATGTTGCAAGTGTTTTTTCCAACATGGCATTAAAAAAAGTTTTTTTTTAAAAAAAAAAAAGAAAAAAACCTCTTCTTTGCCATGTCGCGAGTTGAAAAGTCAAAAATAGGCAAAAATGACATTGGATAACTTAAGCAATCATATTAAAAAAACCTAGCGATTGCCTGGGCATTTTAATCTTATTTTGTTATAAATATATTTGAATATCATTATAACCTCAAATTCATTACAAAAATTTTGTAACCTCTATATTAGTGTTGGATTTAATTTTGTATTAACCAATGGCATTAATTTTTATAACCATTGGCTTTATTGATATTTTTAATGTAATTTAATCATCTATTATGACCATAAGCCTATATATGGAGGTGCTTAGATTGCACTAGATGTACAAAAGGCTTATATAAGTCTAGAATATCATGAGAATAAAATATCTTCCAATTTCTCTATTTCTTTCTCAAGTATGTCTTCTTTATATTGGTTTATTTGTAATAGTTATCGATTTATTTTACAACACGTTATCAACACGAAGCTCTAGAAATTGAAGGAGATTGCTTATCTAAATGGAAAAGGTATATTGGTGATAAGATTATATATCTTATTTTTTATTTGATACTATTTAATATTGAGTTATTTTATATTGTCATTATTTAATATTTTGTTTATAGCCTCAAGTTATGTAGAACAATCATATGTTTGAAGCTATATTATTATATTTTGATTCATATGGCAAAAAGTTGTGAAGAAAATATTTTATAACCTAAAGCTATAAAAAAAAAATTCTAGCCGAAAGCTAGACTAGGAAGACTTTTATGGTTGATTGCACTTGAAGTTGCAATACCAATGAGATGTAAATATTGTGATCTTTGATCCAAAATATTTTATGATCAAATCCACTGAAGTTGGAAGATCAAAGTTATGTAAAATAAAATGAAGAAGACATTATTTTACACTTCAAATGTGCTCCTGAAGTAGTAAAATAGAGTGTTGAAGTCTTCTCAAGAAAAAGGTTGTGATGAAAAATCACATGTTGAGAAGAAAAAAAAATTGTGATGAAAAATCACGTGTTGAAAAAAAAATTGTTATGAAAAATTATGCGTTGATGTCTTCTCAAGAAAATGATTATGGTGAAGAATTACTAAGCTGGTCTAGCTGGTTGTAAATCATTCCCTAAAGTGAATGATATTTTTTGTCTATGATCATCAAAAGAAAATTGATATTACCATGATCATGAGTGCAAATAAATGTTGCAAAGGCCATAATGCATGATAAATGAATATGATCATGATCATGTATATCATGAAATATGAATATTATAAAGGCCATGATGGATGAAATTAAGTGGCAAAGGTCATGGTGGATGAAAATAAATATGACAAATGTCATAACTATGGATGAGAAATTGAATATGGCAAACCTCATAATTGAGATTATTATGAGAATCGTGATAGTTATAATTCTTGAAAATATAGTTATAGCCATATATATTTCAAATATATTTACTCTTCCACCAAAGTGGAATGATATTATTATTACAACAAAAAGAAATTATATAATATAAAGTGTTTGCATTATGTATGAAATAAATTAGCATTGGTTGGATACATGTATCACCAAATGATTGATTTTTATTAAGCCTCAATAAAGAAAATAGGTTGAGAAAAATTATTGATGGCTCATAAAGAGTAATTAGTATATTGACAAATAAAACAAGATTCATAGTGGCAGTTAATGCCTTATATTTTATGTCATTTTCTTAATTTTGAAAATATGTGAACAAATAGATGTCACATATTGAAAGATATTCTTATATATTGCTTTATTTATTTTTGGGAAAAGGAGAATTTAGTGGGGCTTCCTACTTTATTTTTTTGGCTTATTATATCATGAAATTATGAAGTCAATTGAATTATATTGTGATTCGGAACCATGAGTTTTTTGACACAAATATATTTATATTTTGGCATAATTGGCCAAGTTTGAGAAACCTCAATGATACTTTAAATAATGATATAGATAGCCAAATTTTTGGAACCTTGATCAATAATGCTTTGAATAATGACATAATTGGCCAATGTACACTGAAGCAATTTTTCTGCCATCAGGGGGAGGAAAGTGAATTTCAGAATAATGACATATAAAATTGCTAATGCAATATGAGCCAATACAGATTAATTTTCTCATTACAAGAGAAAAGTCAAGTTTTTAACATATAAATTGCTAGAAGCAACATGAGACTATATGCACTAAAGGCTCAAAAGAGAAGCCAAAAAATGAAGTCTAAGTTCACATGAACAATTATGTGCAAAATAATTGCAGATTAATTAACTGATGTATTTGTTGATGAAGTCCTTGTAGAACAAATTGTTTATGTGTTAACACATGAATATGTGACACATTTGAAGTGTGATTGACTGGTCAAGTCAAAGGACACAACTTCCTATAAAAGGAATATATATACAAAATATTCCTAAAGAGGAATAAAATATTGAGAAATAAATATTTCATAAAGATGTATGGATTGATGATTAAATATTCCTTTAATAGGAAAAATATATATGTTTAACGAAGAAACATATATGATTATCTCTTCAAGAGTTATGGTTTGAGAAATATATATTCCATAAAAAGGAATAAATTGAAAAATGAATGTCCATGAAAGAGACAAAAATATCTTGAAGAGTTATGAAGTATGAAATAAATATTCTAAGAGAAATAAATTTAATATAAATGTCTAATAAATGAACATAAGTATGTTTTGAAAATATATGAATTTCAAGAATTAATATTCCTCAAGGATGAATAAATTTTTATGAGGGAATCTCATAAAATTCCATACATATATAGATGATAGACATGAGAAGAAAATAATATTGCTCGTGATATTTCCATTGATATTTTCATGTGTCCATTGATATTTTTGAAAAATGGGGATCCCACACCATAAATTGTGTGAAGAATGTCGACGTTGAAATTATTGGCAGAAGTAAAAAATTATTAGCTAAACTCGTTGATGAACGAGAACTATTTAAAATAGAATTTAAATGCATGAAGCGTAAATCATTTTAGATATAAATAATTATTTATATGAAACTATTCAAGGAAATGAATAGATCCA
>JAYMFD010002348.1:0-38013 GCA_035771175.1 Paratinospora sagittata | reverse complement strand
TCTTTACATCAGTAATTTTGTGCAAGGTGCGGTGGTGATTATATTTATTATTTTTCTGTCGTTGGAAATAATTTAAGTGATTTATTCAACTAAAAAAATAAACTCAAATATTCTTTTTTCATAAATATGAATTTAAAGTGTGCATAAAGAAGTCAAAATATATAATATGAGATTTTAAAATAAACCAAATAAGGCCCTGTTTGGTATAAAGTTTAAAAACTGATTCTGTTTTTAAAATAAAGATTCTCAAAAAACTTGTTTGATTGAAGTGTTCTTAAAATATTTAAAAACTTTTTTTTTTATTTGACTTCAAAAGTTGTAAAGAAAAGAAGAATACAATAAATTGTTATTTTTATTGTTTTCAAAAAATATATAAACTCAGAAAACAACTTTTTAAAAATTTATTTTTAAATTAGATACCAAATAGACCCTAATTAATCCTATGCTCACTTTGATGACATCACTGCTACTGGCCAGGGTCCATTGAAATTGAATGTTACAAGATTTGTGTATCCAGTTGTGTAATCTATGATTTAATAAAGTGATGCTACGTTAAGTGGGGGTCTGTACTAGGGTATAAATTACATTATTTCAATTTCAGTATCTTTAAATTTAAATTGGAACAAGTATCAATGGGTAAATTGATAAAAAATACAGTAAAATACCTCAATTATCTAGCGATTGTATTAGAATATTGAGTTAGTGTTGTTGTCTAGTGTAGCATTAGTTTTTAAAATAATGTCACATGACATGACCTTAATTAATTACACACCAAGTATATATATATATATATATATATATATTCCAATATCTCATTTTCTCTCTTCTTCTTCTTCTTCTTTTTTTTTTTTTTTTTTTTTTTTTTTTTTAAAGTGTGTTTAATGTAAACACTTAATGAATTGGTTTACTTGCTGCTTAATCAACATTGACTTCGTGTTCGAGGGAACTTATCTTTTTCCTACGAAAAAGTAAATTAAAAGTAGTTGGATACATATAATTTATTGTTGATAGAGAATTTTACTTCAGTGGCGGATTTCTAATATTTTCCCTTTTCTAAGGAGACCAGAGCTTAGCAACTAGTGGGAATGGTAGCATCATCTTTAAGATAAGTATAAATAAATAAATATATAAAAATGAAGTCCGGATTTTATTAATTTTAATATCCAATGTTAGTAAAAAAAATGTATATATTAATTTTTGTCTTCTGTTTAATTAGTTTTGTTGTTTTAATGTCAAGGTTGAATTTATCGTCTTATGCACCATATATCAACATATCCTAAACTATGCATTTTACCATCGCATTATTTTATTTTAATAGTGATGAAATGCACAAGCATTAGAATATTATGAGGAAACCGAATATGCCAAGAAAGGGAAGTTGGAGATGAAGTCCACGGTTAAGCGAGGGATTTTGACAAAATGACATTTATTCTTGATGAAATGTGGCGATCAATACACATTGCTATTGCCATGAGTAACCTTGCTTTTTTGGACAAATTTTTTTGTTTAAGCCTTCAAATTAACGTTTTTGTTATTTTAAGAAAGTTTTGTTTCTAGTATAACTCGACAGATGAGAGTTCGATTTTAATATCATTTCTTGATTTCTTGATTTCTTGATTTCTTGATTTCTTGATTTCTTGATATGCGATATCTTTCTTTCTAGATAGGTTTTAAAATATTTTCTATTTTTAGCAAAATTTACTATTTTGAGTATTCAAGTTTGTTTAGAAGCTTAGTTATTGATATTTCCGTATTCGAGTCTATTTATGAATTGTTCATGGGTTTTGTCTACAAAAGAGGTCCTTATATGAGTTACTGGCATAGATTGAATAATATTAATATTTTTAAAATTTTTGAATTCATCTTTCTTTACCACTTTTTTCTTTAGAGAAGGCCCTTGGTTTTCTTATTCACGCCGACATCAAATAGTTAAAGGGCAAAAGATACATTCATGACTCTTTTTATAGGTAGTAGCGGATCAATGAATTAACAAATGCTCCTTCACATGACATAGTACTAATGGATAAAAATGCAGAGTAAATGCTAAATTAAAGGTTTGAAGAGAGATTTTAGAATTTAAAGAGCTCAAAATTAGTACGACTAAGATTAAATACGTTAAATGTGTTTTAGTGGAGCAGTAGAAATACATGAGATGGTACTGATTGATGAAACTGCATTTGGAGTAAATGTTAAGCTGGAGATTTAGATAGAGGCTTTAAATTTTAAAGTGTTCAAGATCAATAAGACTAAGATTGAATACATTAAATATAATTTTAGTGGAAGTAAAAATACAAATGAAGAGATAGTGAAGATTAAAAGTCAAAAGATCATACCAAAGAATAAAAATTTTAGATATTTGAGATCTATTATACATAAAGAAGGCAAAATAGGTGAGGATATGAACCATAGAATTAAAGTAAGATGGGTTAAGTAGAGGAATATATACTTGTAGAGTATTATATGCTAGGCGCATCTTATTGAAATTAAAGGAGAAATTTTATAGGGGTACTACTAGGCATGTGCTATATGATACAAAATGTTAGCCAATAAAAAAATAATAGGTTAACAAAATAAGTATAACAGAGATGCAAATGTTGAGATAAATATATGGTAAAATATTAAAAGTTAAAATGAGAAATTATTATATTTAGGCAATGGTAGGAGTAGCACCAATTGAAGATAAAATGAGAGACAACCGACTAAGGTGATTTGGACACATACAACATAAGCCTTTAGATGCATCAGTTTGGAAGAGTGACCTATTAGCATTAGATGGTAACAATTGAGGTAGAGGTAGACTTAAAATTTTAAAAATAGAGATTAGTAAAAAAGATATAACTTCTTTTAATTTGAATGCAAACTTAGCCCTCAATAAGGCGGAGTGGAAGAAACGAATTTATATAGCTGACCACATGTAGTTGGGAAAGACTTAGTTGATTTGAGTTGAGTTGAGTCTCTATGTCTTACTTGGCTTGCCCCACATAAACGAAAATATCCTAGTGAGGCCACTACATATACAATCGGTAAGATTATGCTAAAATCAACCGAAATTTCTTTTGTATATTTCATCAAATACATAATGAATATTGAATGTTACAATTATTCTGCTTACAAAATTTTGAAAATTTTATCAGAATGTTTTGAGTTTTTTTTTTTTTTTTTGAATCTCATATTTTCCCAATATTTATTTTTGAGTTTTATAAAGCTATTTACATTAGAAAATGTATACCAAGATTATTATTACGTCATTTCTTTGTCATTTTGATACTTGGATCGAATATCTACGAATTTAAAAATTATAGCTTGAAATTAATTGTCAAAATATTAATACAAAAATTTACAATCCACCTATACACTATCTATTTAATTATATATTATTTTCTCTAATAATTGGTTGATCTATACGTCGTCAATCAACACTTTCTAATTTTCAAATTCACAATATCAATGACTGGAAAAAATAATTACTAGCCTAGATTAGGGTGACAATTCGTGTTGTCGTATTATAATCGTGTATAATAAAATATATTATAAACCCAAACACGAAACGTTATTATATGTAAACCCAAACCCGACACGTTTAATAAACGAGTTAAACATGTTAACCTATTTATAACCCTTAAAGATTAAACAAGCTCATTCTAGCCTATTTAACATGCATAAATTCTAAATTAATATATAAATCAAAAATTTAAAATCATAATTATACAATCATATAGTAAAGACCAAATAAAATATTATAAAGTTAGAATCTCAACACATGACATAAAATATTAAAAAGTCTTCACATATAACATAAGTCTCAACACAAAATATAATCATGTTAAACGGGTTAATTTCGGGTTTAACAGGTCTACCTGATTTTGACCTAAAATTTAATTGTGTGTAATTGAGTTTAACCTATTTTGACCCGCACTTGTTTATGTAAAACCCAAATCCGTTAATTTCATGTCTGTTTCTAGTCGTGTTATCGTGTCGTGACCTATGCTGTCACCCCTAGCCTAGATGGCCTTAGACATTTCCATCTATCTAGTCATGGTATTGCCAAATAATAGTCTTTGGTGGGTCACTATTTACTTGACTAAAAATTTATAAATAATAATAATAATAATAATAATAATAATAATAATAACAATAATAAAACAAAACAAGGCAAGTGAAAGCACAATAGCGGTGCAAATTATCCATATTTGCATAAATTCCTTTCAAACAATGGTTGAATTGAAATCAGTGTCATGTACACACTTTTTGTATTAGATATTAAACCAAAAATAACACTGCTGCATCTTCATTTTTGGGAACTAGAAAATTGTTGGCTTTGAGCACTATCCATAGTTTGGCTGGCTACAAATAAAAAGTTTTGGTATCCATATGGTATCAAAACATGCACACAAAAATTTAGTGCCTATATAAAAGAAACAAGCCCAAGGATGCTATATTGACATTCAAAATTAAGGTACATCACCATTATTAAAAACCATTAGATTGCCTTAAGTCCGAAAAGAGTAGTTAATATTGAAAGGAGGCTTCAAGTTCCCAACGTAACATGACCTATCCTTGAATCGACCTATAGTTCTTTTTCCTTTTTTTTTTTTTTTGTCAAAGAAACCATTTCATTCTTAAAGCAATCTCTGTGAACGGAGTACAACATCCCTACAGATAAAAACATTCAATGGTACAATGTAGGCACAACATGTAACATGGTTCCATGAACCAACATAGAGCCCAAAGGCATCATAACTACGATAAAAGCCGACAACAACGACGAATTGACCTTATAATTCAAAAGGTAATTTTGCCTTCACACTTTAGAATCTTGTAACAATGTTCATATTGTCTAGTATCATAAATTTACAACAGTAAATATTATGTATATATATATATATTTGAAACCTATACCTACTTAAAATCTTTTTTATCGTCCAAAATTCTCTTGGAATTATTTATATTAAGTTTTAATTAAAAGATACTTTACTTGAGAAGTTTATTTTAAGTTTTTATTAAAAAAAAAATCACTTTTATAATTATCAATAAGGATAAAATATAAATTTTATATAGTGGTTGTTGCACCTAACAATTTTTTTCTTAACACAATAACAATAAATGACTTTAATAAACATAACCATTTAAAAAGTTACATATATTTGTAAAATTTCAATTCCCACTCATTCAAATTATTATTTCTATTTTACCTTTTTTACTTTCAACTTTTTACTCCTATTTATCGTCATCTCTATTTTTGTATGACTTTGACAAAGCTTTTTTTTTTTTGTCATAAAAATTACCCAAAATACCTTTTAATAATATTTATTTTTTATTTTTATTTTTATTTTTTCATTACCAAGATTCCAGCGCCCAGGTGACGTCTTTCTTCCGCTTCGCGGCAAAACTAATCCACTTGGATTCGAGGTAACAGTTGGGCGCCGAAACGGAAACCTCTTCCAATAGAATTTTCTGCAACCATAAAAATTTAAAATCGAGACATCTTACTTAAGCGACCAAGCCCCTTCAACCCAAGCCAACCGCCGTATAAATATATACCATAACTGGGCAAGCCACACATTATCATCTCAACTCAAATATTGTAAATTTGCTCAAAAAGTGCCCTATCCACAATATGTTACTTGATTTTGTGTGTGTCACATGATAAAAGAACAAATGCCGCAAGGCTAGAATTATCCCATTTGATCTGACTAACTATATAAAATAATGATGATTACGTGAGAAATTTTTTTTAATTAATGAACAAGTATAGATAATGAATGCATATGAGTATATAAGCACTAGCATTAAAGTAATCTTTTGATAAACCTCCAATATATATATTGCTCCTTCAAATTTATTTTGTTTAGTATTTTTTCAAATGCTATTTTTTCGTATTGTAAAATAAGGTAATACAAGTTTTAAACTTTTAACTAGTCCTACTTTTTTTCTTCCAAGATCTCCCTTTTAGTAAAGGTATCTACTTGTTAATGATTTTTATTTTTTTATTTTTTTATTTATTTTTTATTTAGGTGGTGTCTCTTGAGTAACGATAGACGAGCACCATAGAGACTATTCCACATAGACCAAGCAATACCCCTACATAATGGATTCACTTTACTTGTAAGTTGCTCATTATAACCCATAGCTCCTTTAATCCTCTACCCTTCCTTCTTATCTTGAAATAAATGAACATATTCCTATACCCTTTTACTCCAAAGCGAAGGGTCCAAAACATTTTTCTAACAATATTACTTTATAAAAATATTTATAACATATAATATGCATGATACTCTATTAACGCTGAACAAGTATATCTGTTCGTGCGTTTCATATAATTTTTCTAATATTATTTTAACTAACATAAAATTTAAAATTATACAATATAAAATGTCATGTAAAGTAAGCTAATTAAAAGTAGGAAACAACTATGAGAGACAAGCAGTACTGAAGTGAGGATTTATTAACTTCTACTACTTTAGCCACTAGAGCACACTTGCCATCTTAGGTGTGTTCATTAACCCGATCAACCTGATTAATCCGACAAAACCAAACTTTTTAAGTTGATTTAGGTTGGATTTATATATCTAATTGGTTTGATTTGGGTTTAGATATTTGTACCTTGATTAATTTGAGTTGGCTCAAGGTTTTATAAAAAATAATCAAACTAACTCGATCTAATTAAAAGTGATAGTTATTATTTTATAATTGTCAATTTTACAATAATCATTTACTATAATAGAATTATTCAAAATATTATGATGAAAATAATATGAACGAAGTCACCTTAATAAGTATTATAATAATTGCATTTGACTTAAAAATAGTTTTATAAATGAAATTTAAAATTCAAAAATTAAATAGATCATCATGCAATTCTATAATTTATATATTGAGTAGACTAACCCGAACAACTTAACCTAAACCAACTCAAATTTATTGGGTTGGTTTAGGTTTGATTTAGGAGGTTTATTGGGTGTGGTTGGGTTGAAATTTTTTTATCTGGATTTAATTGGATAGGGTTGGTATTTTTTTCATAACCCTAACCCGTTTCCCATGTAATAAGAGAAGAATTGTTTCAATGTATGATGATATAATTAGGTCCCTTCCCAATGAATTAAACCTCTTCAGACACTTAAGTCTATTAGAAGTTTGACACAATTTAACTTGATTTATTATTGTTGTTGTTATGACCATGAATCATGATCCATTTTATTGAAATTAGACGGGTTAAGCAATATTGGAGCGAAATCCGTCATCCCACACATATAAAGTAAAGGGAATGTTATTCTAATTACAATAAAGTGCAACTATATATATATATATATATATATATATATATATATATATATATATATATATATATATATATATATATTAATATGCAATTACACTTTCATGATTGTTGAATTTTTTATTATATATATTGAAATATGTAAAACATACACATTTAATAGACATAAATGTGTAATTATATTTGTAATTACACTTAGATAGTTTGAATAACGTTTTCCCTAAAGTTATAGTTTGAATAACATTTTTCCTAATGTAATCATTATGTTCTCTAAATCAGCTTATCAAGAGAAAGTTCAAAATTAGCTAGCCCTCCGTTTTAAACTAGCTTATTTGAGTTTGGGATATCCACAGACACGTATCTGTACATAGATTATATATGTCAAATGTGGTTGACATTTTTTAAGTAAATTTTCTTGATGCGAGCATCATTGTAAGAAAATCATTAATTCCAGCATGTCAATTTGACGAAAATTCGATGGAATGAATGGTTACCATGAATTTAGGGAAGGGTCTAATCTTACCCGGGAGATTGTTACTTCCACTCAAACTCGTGACCACTTGGTCATAATAATACCCTTAGCTCTCCTTCATTAATTAACAAAAAATACGGGTGATAAAATAGAATTCATGATTTTCGCTAGAAACTATCAATAACCTCCAGAATATATAGGAGATGCAATCTAGAGTTTATTTAGTCAAATGCCACGCGCCCTTCCAGAGACTTTCAGCTCTCTTTTGAAAAAAACAACACAAAAGTTTTACTTTGAAGACGTCATATACCCATTTAAAGCATATATTAATTCTTACAACAAAAAAAAAGTCTGTATCTAGCTACTTGGGTTTGCTTGGTCTTCCTATATATACAATTACTAAGTAGAATAACTCAGTTTTGGACCATTTGCCCCTGTCAACTCATCAGAATTCAACACCCATGCCTTGACTGACCCAAAACTTCTACGACTCTCTTCACATTTATATGCCAAGCTTTTGTGCTTCTTGGGTTCTCAATTTCTTCTTGCTCTACCTGCAAGCTTGCTAGCTAGTTAGCTAGACTTAATTAATAAGCTTGCAAATTAAAAGATCTTCATCTAGCAGACATGGCGGATATGGAGAAGTTGAGTAATTGTTTAGATAGTGGCAAGGATGATGATGTTATACTTCCAGGGTTTCGGTTTCACCCGACAGATGAAGAGCTCGTCGGGTTTTATCTCCGACGGAAGGTTGAGAAGAAGCCTTTAAGCATAGAACTTATCAAGCATATAGATATCTACAAATACGACCCTTGGGATCTACCAAGTAAGTTTCTGTTAATAATCTATCGATCGATCGATTATTAATAATTTGCAACGTCGTAATTCAGTTGTTGATAAATTAAAAACATGATGAGTTTATTATTTTAGATGAGAATTTCACTTGTCGAAGATGCTTTTTTTTGTTTTAGATGAGATTAATTCTCGTACATATGGGATTTAAAGAAAAAAAGGTAGAATAATATTGGAAATATGCACAAAATAATCTTTAATATTATTCTACCTCTTTGGGAATAGCATCTGACATATGGGATTGGAGTTGCTCCTTCAATTCGAAACTAAACATATGAGTAATATAATTTAGAGTCATTGACAAGAGTTGTTTGGGAATAGAGTATACTACTAGTGTTACCTATGGTTGCCCTATTTTGTCTCCCAATATTATTTCTTGGTTTCCTGAAATTGATTTTGTTCACTTTCGAAGCTTAATTCTTCTACGTGTGGGCTAATATTAATAATATATCCTAACAATTGAAGCAAACTGAAAGAAATAATAAAGGCTCTTATAGTATGAAACAATTAAAAGCAGTAGCTACAATAATTTAAGCTAAGGCTCCTATATAGTACGGCAGATAATCTAGCTGTTCTCCTAGCTATATATATATATCTCAACTTAATTACACACGAACATTAATTCGTTTAATTAATTGCTGACTAATTTTTTTTTTAAAAAAAGGACAGAAAGAAGAAATTATTATTTATAGAGTGCATGATTAATTAATAATCATGATAATTAATTGGTTAATTATGGTTGTTTAAATGATTCTTATATTTTTCTAGTACTGATTGTTTTTAATGGTGCAATATATATGTGACGAAGAAGTGAGCACAGCGGGAGACAAAGAATGGTACTTCTTTTGCATAAGGGAAAGGAAATACAGAAACAGCATAAGACCCAATAGAGTTACAGGATCTGGGTTTTGGAAGGCAACTGGGATCGACAGACCCGTTTATTCTGTTGGATCAGAGCCCCCACATGATTGCATCGGCCTCAAAAAATCCTTAGTCTACTATCGAGGAAGCGCAGGAAAAGGCACCAAGACCGATTGGATGATGCATGAGTTTCGCCTTCCACCAGGAGACAAAATTAGCACAAAACTCCCCAACTCTAAGAACACTACTACTGCTGCTGCCGCTGAAGAAGCTGTAAGAAAAAAGTGACACTACACTACTTCATGATCATAGAAAAAGAGTGCAAATATCATAGAAAAAGAGTGCAAATACAAGTGCCATATTGAAAAATTCTGAACGGATGCTGGGCGCTAACACACTGTGCCAATGTTGGTGCCCAACATCTGTGCGGGTATGTGATGCGCTTGTAAATACACGCTTATCCCATACATCCAACAAATACTGTACTCACACATCCAACGGACACTGGGTGCCATGGTCGCATTGGCGCCTAGGGTCTGTTCAACATATCTCAATGTGCATATAGTTTATGCATCTCAATGTATGTATTATACAATCTTATATGATCATATATATATATAAATTGTCATTGCACTTTTTATAGGTAGAATAACATTTCCCTTTATTTATTTAGAACGGTAGCTAACTAGCATATATATAGAACATTTTTCTAACTATGGCACTATCTATCATGAAACAAGTACCAATAGCTAGCTTTTGATCATGGATGGATATTTTGCAGGAAATTTGGACCCTTTGTCGAATTTTCAAGCGGAATGTTTCTTACAAGAAGTTTCTACCCAATTGGAGAGCAACTAATTCTGCACCCATCAAACAAAGTGTAACTGATTCAAGTAGTACTTCTCAAACATGCAGCTTTGAGTCTGTTAATATAGACAAATACACTTCTTTTGGGCCCTCCGTAGTTGTTCAACAGATGAAAGAGAAGAAGTCGGTGATTAACCACATTAATGAAAAGAGCCATGTTTTTCCAGACCAGTTAAGCTCCATAAGTACTACTCCTCATCATCATCATCACGACCCAGTTGCAGCAATCTCCTCCAACTTTCCGAATTCCAATAATGGCAATAATGACTATTTCAGAGATGGGAATTGGGATGAGCTTGGAAGAATGCTAGAGTTCTCCTCTGATTCTTCCTTTCTGTACGGTTGTAGATAGACATTAACAGTATTGCTAGCCGTTTCGCTGTTTAGATTGTTAATGGTTTGATTACATGAAATAACAAGAAGTTCTCTTTCTCTAAGTAAATAGTAAATGTTTTACATAGATAGATAGATATATAATCTTATTTACATCTCTTCTATCAATAATTTTTTAAGATACATATGATCAGAAAACAAGGAATATCAAAAGGGGAGAAAAGTGGACTAAGCTAGCGGATTGCTGCTTAAAAGCCCTAGTTAATTTCTTCTTTCTGACATTAATTGACTAATTACCTCCGTATATTTCCACGGTTTGTAATAACTCTCTTGTTTGATTTCGACAGCAATTCTGTTTGAACACCAAGCGCGTACATATTCTCTCTGTCGCTTAAAGAATTTTAATTGTAAGATCCTGTATGTATTGATAGTAAGATTGATTAAATTAATTATTGCTACATATATGCAGTTAATTAAGAACATTTTAAGAATTTCTCTTCTAGCATCGCCACAAGAAATTGGAGGATAGCAACTTCTAGATGCGAACAACTCAAATTTAATATTTATTCTTAGAGTGAGAAAAAGACATATTCCTACAAAAACTCAATTTAATATTTGAGACTAATGTATTTTCTGCAGATGTATATATGTATCCAATTGACTTATACTTAACTAATTTCCAAGTCTCTCTAATATACGTTCATCGACCATGTCAATCTAAAATTAAGGAGAAGCATTATTTCCAACTTGTTCCTCACGTTTGTAAATATCTAATAATCATATTTTTATCAAGGAATCTAACTTTGTTTTTGAATTCCCATACAACTCTTGACATATACCTTGCAGATAATTAATGATATATGGCTAGCTGGTCCTATGTAAATAAGAATCTAAACCCTTATAGTTTTCTCCATTTATTGATCTGATTTGTTTCTCTTTTATATGAAACACAAAAAGTATTTTTGAATCTCGGACATATGGTTCTCTAAGGAATTTAATTGCATGAATCATATTGAAATTCTTAATTTAATAGCTTCAACACTTCCTAATTCCTTAGTCATGATGATCTTATACAAACTAGCATGTGGATGCCTTGTAGTGTTTTATTTTTTTATTTTTATTAACTAGAATTAAAATTTTCATTGAAAGTTTCAAATGAAGGGCATAACTGATATTATTATTCTTATTTTGCTAATATATAATGTTAAACTAATCTAAATATAATGTACAAAGAGGGTAAAAATAGTAAAATATTAAAATTAATTAAAAGGGTAGATTTTATAATATTTTTTATTGAAAAAATAAATTGAATGCAGAGTAACATAAAATAGCAGTAGAGGGAAATGATAATTTTATAAATTATTGTATTAATCCCATAATTAATTTTAAAATAAATAGTAATTGTATGTTTTAAGGGTTAGCTTTGGATGTTTGGTAAAAATGACCATACAGTGAGCTTTCTTAAGTATATGTATTATTTGTTGTACGAATATTACATTTTCTCCTTATGCTTATATATGAAGTTATGAGAATAACAACATAAAAATAGATGATTATATTTTTACAGCCAAACATGAATGCAGTATGATGTAGGACATATATGAGTTTGAGTTTATATGATTAGGATTTTATTTTTATTTATTTGGTTTTTTAATTTATTTGAGTTATATTTTAATTAGGATTATTATTTTTGCTTTATTTTGTTTGGGATGTTATTTAATTTAGAGTTATATTTTGATTAGGATTTAGATGGAGTTTTAGGTTGTTTAAGAGTTGTAGTTGGTGTTAGTTTATAAATTATATTTGTCTATAAATATATTAGAATGTAATTTTGGGAATTATTGTTTAATAAATTAAAAATTTGATTGATTTCTTTTTTGATCCTTCGTCGCTTGCTATTATTTCGGTATCAGAGCCTGCTTGATCCTTTGATCCTTGGCCCTTTCTTCTTTCTTCGTCTTTCTTCTCCCTCTTCTACTGTCAAGTTTTCAGTTTTTCCAATCTCTTTCTTTCTTTTCTCTACTTTTGTTGTTGTAAACTAAGAACCATATAATAAATCAAGAACTTGCTGCAAATCAAAACAAACACTGAAGATTGTGCCTTAGATGTGGTGTGTTTTGTTGTGACTCATCATTAATAAGGAAGCCATGCTTGAAAATCGATTGTTGAAAACTCCTCTTACTGTTGCAAAATCACACTCTAGCCTCTCAATACCCGGGATCACACAACTAAGAAGCAGAAGGCAAGGAGAAGGAATTTGAAAGGTCATTTGCAGCACTCAAAGTTTGGAAGCCATGCGTAAGACCTTATAGACCGTAACTGTAACTCGCTCCATGTTTGGTGTCATGAGGATTATAGATGATGAGTTTCATCGCGTTGACCTTGACCCTTTTTAGCAGTTCCGTCATCATCACTCGTCAGAGTTGAGTACTTTCAAACCGATGAGAGTTGATGTATAAGAGATATATGAGTTCAAGTTTAAATGTTGTTAGAATTTTATTTTTATTTCTTTATTTATTTGGGTTGTTATTTATTTTAGAGTTATACTTTGGTTCGTATTTTAGGTGAAATTTGAGTTTATTTAAGAGTCCTAGTTGGTGTTAGTTAGAAGCTATATTTTTCTATAAATATATTAGGATATAATTTTGGTACGTATTGTTTGAGAAATTAGAAATTTGATTCATTTCTCTCTTGCCCACTCTTGCTCTCTCTTTCTCTGCTTGCCATTATAATGTATTAGAAAAAGGTGGTCTACATGGTCACAATCACAATAATTTCAAATGTTGTGATGGACTGAAACTAAATTTTCCCTTGCAAATGTTGTGAGAAGACTCATATATATGGAGTCACAAGTACTTTTAATGTTTGTGTTATAGTTCTCTTTCTTAGTGAGCGTTAAGTTCTTTGAGAACAAAACTCAAAAAATGAAAGGAAAAGAAGACTTAGTTTCATCTGGAATGATTCCCCATTCATTACTCTGAATAGTAGAATACGGGGCTTTATTTAGAGATCTAAGAAGCTTATCAAGGAAGCTTTTCCATAACTAACTCAAGTATAACAAATACAGTTGTAACTAACTAACAATCTTAGTTACCATATAAAATGTTATAACTAATCAGACTCTATCTGCCTAACACCCCCCCTCAAACATAGGGTGGAAGAAATCTAACATCCCTGAGTTTGAAAACAGAGTAATACACCAAAAAGGAACAAAAAGTGTTGAATAAAGAAGAAAACTTAAGGCACAGTGTTGGCCTAAATGGTTTTCAACTTAGCATTCTCCTAAGTATTTTGATGCTAACAAACAATATAACATTTGGTGCTCATATTTGAGCTAAGTGTACTATTTCAACACCTTAAGCAAAAAGACAGGAATACAGGATCAAAGATGGACTTCAAGCTCAAATCAAGACCAGGGACTCTTCCAAGGATGGACATCATCTACAAATCTTGAAGTTTCCAACAAAAGTGGACTTGAGAATGAGAGAGTGTTGTATTAAGTCTAGAATTAGGATGTACTTTCTTTTATTCTCTATTGCTCAATTTTTTAAAAAATCATGCATGCATTTAATTTCACAAGTTCCAAAAGTCAAATCATCTTCAAACATGAATAGTCAAATCATGCATGCATATAAATTCACTTAATTGCTCTGATACTATTTTTATGTATTCCTAATTAGCAATATAATGTTCAATAAAACAGTTCATGTCTGACACGCCATTACTAGCCAACACGTCTATCAACGGCTTCAAACGGTAGAACCTTGACCAACGGACTTACTGTTTTGTTCTTGTCAAACACTATATAACTGATTTTGGGCCAGAATAAACCATACCAAAGATCTTTTACTATTAAAGACATTATTTTTGTTTATAATTTCATCCTTTTTCTGTGTGCCTTACCTCGAAACTACTATAAAATTAACTTTTAATTGCTATATTTTTACTACAAATAATACTATATTTGATGATTACTTTCTTCTATATCGACACAAATAACTAATATAGTATAAAACTATTAAAATAAAAAAGAGAATAAAATAAGCATTAGTTAAATTTACAGTAAGATCAACTTTATTCATAGTATTTAAACATACTTACATTGCTATTTTGTACAGACTCTTGAACAAACTTTGGAAAAAATTGACTCTGAAGGGCAGGACAGTGTATGCAAATGAGATACTCGGAACTATTCTCTATTGCTATGCCCCTAGTTATGCCTTCAACCTATATTTATAGACGGACCTACAGATTTCAACCCCATTTAAATCCGTAAATAGTAGCTTAATTACAATTATTTAAAGTTACTATTCCTTTAGACCACCTCATCACTTTATTTAATATGGTTGCTACACCTTTACAAGCCGGCAAAGTAACTTTATTACGTAAATTTCACATGTGTTTTAGACTATACATATTTATTATCTACTTTTACTAGAGACGAAAGGATTGTGGACACGTCGTATGCTTGATAGTACTGCAGTTGCTCAGTTGTCTTATCCTTCCATCATATTTTCAACATTATGGAGTTCCATCTCATCCAGATTTTCCCACCATTCATAGTCTTCATCTTCTGGCTCTTCGACAGTGTCCTCATCTCTATAAAATTCTACTTTAAATTTGTTCACTAGTGATTGGTAGTAAGTCTTTGACAGAAACAAAATCTCATAAAATCTCTCTTCACAGTAAATCTTCTGAATGAAATCTTCAGTAATTAATGTATGATTTTTCTTCAATTCTTCTAGCCAAAAATTCGTACCAATTACTCTTGCTCACCAGTGTCGAATTTTTTTTCTTATTGATCGATCACAAATCCAAGGTTGATCATATCTTAAGATTCTCATATTGTTGTCGTGACCGTTCAATACTATCTTGTGTTGAGTCGGTATAATGCTTCCAGTTTTTGTTCATTCTGGTGGTTTGGAATTAATAATAGCCTTCACATATTGATATCTACAGTATACTTGTAGAACCGCCCCTGGAAATTTTCTTCCGAACATATCTGTCTGGTCTGGATCGGTGAAGACGATTTGATTAACCAGTCCATAATCCAATAATAATTGAGGACTAAGCTTTATTTCTTCTCTTTGAAAATTGATTTTAATATTTTTATACCTTTCTAAATTTAAATTTATTTTGCATATACTATAAACTAAAGTATAAGTACAATTTTGTTTTTGAGTTCTGTCATCAATACATTCTAATTTATTTTTGTATAATAATTTTTTACCATGATGACATTCCCACTCATAACTGATGCCATAATAAAATTGATGCATTTTGGCAGAGTCCATGAAAAATTAGACAATAAATTCTTGCATTTGAGAACTACGTTTTTGAGTTAAATTATAAATATGTTCTTTTATATTTTCATCAAATTTATCTAAAATAACTCTAGGTTGTGTAAAGGGCTTATTATAAAATTCTAGTTTACTGCTAGATTTTTCAAGACTATGATCTTTTGAACTATTGCTAGTTTCATAACTATTTTTGCCATATATTTCTTTTTGCAGAGTATCTAGTTTACTTTGTACATTTTTCAAGCTATTTTCTAAAGCTATTTTTTCACTGCTAAGTTCATGATATCCATGCATGAATTCTAAAATCTCACCTTTTGTATATGATTTTCCTTCTATTTTGAAGACTGGATCTGACTTGCTAAAATTTGAAATATAAAAATCTAAAGCCTCTTTAGTTTCATCAAAAGAAATATAACCTCTATAACTAGCTTTTTCATATATAATTTTCTATATTTTCTAAAACTTGTTGCCCTGTATTAAAAATACCTCTATCATGACCTTCAAAAACTACATAATATTTATATTTATTATTAGTTGAAAAATAATGAGCTAGTGCATTTAAAATATTGGCAAAACGATTTTTATCATTTCTAAAAGTCCAAATATTATTTAAAAGACATTTTTGTTCTAATTTTATTTTTTTCAGCTATATTTACTATTGGAAAAAATACTTTTCTAGGATAAGGTTGTAATCTATAGAACCCAAATTATATAATTATTGTTACCTTTAACATGCTCTAATTTTGCTTTATATCCTCTACCTTGTATTGCATCAAGAAATTTTATCCATCTTTTACTACTAAATGAGTTTTTCTTTAAAAAGTTTTTATTTTCTAATTTTTTATAGAATTCTATAATATTGTTGCAATCTATTCTAATAGTAAAGGTATCATTTTGAATGTATAGATGGAAAGCATTTAAAGCTCTTATTATTCCTAATATTTCTAGATCAATACTTGATTTTTTACTTTCTGACTCATTAAATTTTTTACTATGATAAAGAGTTATATCTTTTAATTAAGAAGAGCTATTTTCTTCAGGTTTTTGGATTAAAATTGCACCCCATCCTATACTACTAGCGTCTATTTGTATTATTTTATAAAAATTATCTATTGGTAAAGCTAAAGGTTTAACATTTTTTATTATTTCATTAATTTTTTGTACTAGCTTAACATCTTCTTTATTGAAATATTTTTTACCATTCTTTTTTAGCTTATTATATAAAGGGCCAACTAATCTACTTAAGTCAGGGATAAATTTTCTACCCTAATTTAATAATCTTAAGAATTTTTGAAGTTCTTTGGTTTCTTCGATTTTATCAGGGAAATCTATTAATTTTGTTATTATATGAGGTTCTAATTTAACTTTTCCTCTATCTATATTTATTCCTAGAAAATCAATTTGTTCTTTAAATAATTCCATTTTCTATTTTCTTAGAACAATTTTGTGTTTTCTAAAGGCTTCTAATATTTGTTGTAATATTTCCAGAATTAGACTAAAATACACACACACACACACACACACACACACACACACACACACACACACACACACACACACATATATATATATATATATATAAATTCAAAATACAACATATGGATAAATAAAATTCTATATATATGCTAATAATATGATATATGTGTCACAAGATGAGAATATTAGTTTGGAGCCCATGTATATTATTGTTGGACTTGTAAATAATAAAATCCACAATTAAGTCCAAAAACAAATCGATGGCATGACCCAAAACCAAGTCCAAGCCCACTATTTGGAAGCTTCTAGGTAAATTCTTAGTGTTGCAAGTTGGCAACTTGCATTACATGTGTATGACCAAGATTTTTTGGTGAATTTTCAATTGAGTGGTATGGATTGGATGGAACTAGTATAAAAGGTGGTGCCTCCCCATCATTTCTTCCATCCCATTCTTTATTTCTCCTCCCCTCTCTTGAATACTCTCTCTTGAAAATCTTAGTATTCTCTGTGGTTGCGGTTTTTGCTGATCTTCCACATCAGAAAATATTTTCTAGAGTACTCTCCTTTCACCTCTCCCCTCTCTTGAAGTATTTTCTTTCTCCCTCTAGAATTTCTCTCTCTAGAAATTCTTTCTCTTATTTGGTGACTCTCCTATTTGGTGCATAGTGGAAGCTTTGTTGGAACGTCGATCTTGCAAAATTGAAGGTGGGAAGCGAAACTTAGGTTTGCATGTATTATTTCTTTTTATAAAGTTTTCATACATGTATCATGTTATTTGATATACATCCATCAATTCAATTATATTATCAATGTTGAGATTATGTCATATTGTACCTTGACATTTGGACTGTGTATCGTCATACTACTGGATTGGCAATTGATTCTATTAACCAGGCTCAATCTTGTCCCTAGTACTATTAATTTGTGAACGGGAGGCAGGGATGCTGCTCTAGAAGCCTTGGTGACTTAAGTGTGTCCAATGGGACCCACCTCTCAGCCTGGGGGCTGGTCTGGATTAATTTTATCAAAAGCTAGCCTAAAAGATATAATAACCACATGCCTGTCCTTTGAGACTCAAGAGCTTCCGCACATGTGCAATAGGCGTGATAGAGGATTACAATGGTATGGGATAGAGACTACCCTGATATATGTACATGTCTACATGCACATGCATAGCATACTGGTAAACAACACGACTACTTAGGTACATGAGTATTCTGGCCCTTGGAATTGATTATCGGCACAGATGCCCTATTATGACTTGACCTTATGAGATACATCTCTGCTAGAACTCTGATGATCCAGCCAGAAAGAAGTTGTACGGACTAGGTTACATATATTCCCTGGCGAGGTACGTATAATGAGAACCAGGGACGAATCTTGGATAGGGACATTATATGAGAACCCAAGACAGTACTGGGCCATGAATTTTCATGAGACGGTGTGTTGTGTGTGTCTACCCATTTTATGCATTTATATGATTGATGATGATTGTATTGTTTATCTTATGACTATGATTATGATGAACTCGTAATAAATTGACATAATCCACGAAATATCTACTTTTCCCACTGAGCGATGGCTCATCCCGTTGTTAACCATTTTTCAGGAGCTTGAGGCGGTCTGGATGAGGGTTGTGTGGGCCCTAGTTTTGTGTGTACCTTAACTAATTGTTTTATTAGTTAACATAATTTGGGAGTGTGTTTCCGTAAGTGGAAGTTTTCATAATGCCCGTTTTGTACTCAACTTCTATGTAATAAATGAAAAGAATAGTTGTTACATTGTGTTCCTGCGCATTCTTTATTCTGTTGTAACTACTTGCATTCCGTCTGTATTCTGATACCATTTTAACTGTCACACCCCGCCGAGGTTCGTCTAGACCGATGAAACTCCCACAGACGAAATGCAAACAGTTACAACAAAATACAGAATGCGCAGGAACACAATGTAACAAATATTCTTTTCATTTATTACATAGAAGTTGAGTACAAAGCGGGCATTATGAAAACTGCCACTTACGGAAACACACTCTCAAATTATCTTAACTAATACAACAATTAGTTAAGGTACACACAAAACTAGGGCCCATGCAACCCTCGTCCAGACCGCTTCAAGCTCCTGAAAAATGGTTAACAATGGGATGAGCCATTGCTTAGTGGGAAAAGTAGATATTCCGTGGATTATGTCAATTTATTACGAGTTCATCATAATCATAGTCATAAGATAAACAATACAATCATCATCAATCATATAAATGCATAAAATGGGTAGACACACACAACACACCGTCTCATGAAAATTCATGGCCCAGTACTGTCTTGGGTTCTCATATAATGTCCCTATCCAAGATTCGTCCCTGGTTCTCATTATACGTACCTCGCCAGGGAATATATGTAACCTAGTCCGTACAACTTCTTTCTGGCTGGATCATCAGAGTTTTAGCAGATATGTATCTCATAGGGTCAAGTCATAACAGGGCATCTGTGCCGATAATCAATTCCAAGGGCCTGAATACTCATGTACCTAAGTGGTGGTGTTCTTTATCAGTATGCTATGCATGTGCGTGTAGACATGTACATATATCAGGGTAGTCTCTATCCTTGACCATTGTATTCCTCTATCACGCCTATTGCACATGTGGGGAAGCTCTTGAGTCTCAAAGGGCAGGCATGTGGTTATTATATCTTTTGGGCTAGCTTTTGATAAAATTAAGCCAGACCAGTCCCCAGGCTGAGAGGTGGGTCCCACTGGACACACTTATGTCACCAAGGCTTCTAGAGCAGCATCGCTGCCTCCCGTTCACAAATTAATAGTACTAGGGACAAGACTGAGCCTGGTTAATAGAATCAATTGCCAATCCAGTTGTATGACGATACACAGTCCAAATGTCAAGGTACAATATGACATAATCTCAACATTGATAATATAATTGAATTGATGGATGTATATCAAATAACATGATATATGTATGAATTGAGATTATGCATGCATATTAAATAACATGATACATGTATGAAAACTTTATAAAAAGAAATAATACATGCAAACCTAAGTTTCGCTTCCCACCTTCAATTTTGCAAGATCGACGTTCCAACAAAGCTTCCACTATGCACCAAATAGGAGAGTCTCCAAGAGAGTTTGAAGATAAGAGAGAGAATTTCTAGAGAGAGAAATTCTAGAGGGAGAAAGAGAAAATACTTCAAGAGAGGGGAGAGGTGAAAGGAGAGTACTCTAGAAAATATTTTCTGATGTGGAAGATCAGTAAAAACCGCAACCACAGAACATACTAAGATTTTCAAGAGAGAGTTTCCAAGAGAGGGGAGGAGAAATAAAGAATGGGATGGAAGAAATGAAGGGGAGACACCCCCTTTTATACTAGTTCCATATAATCCATGCCACTCAATTGAATATTCACCCAAAAATCTTGGCCATACACATATAATGCAAGTTGCTAACTTGCAACACTAAGAATTTACCTAGAAGCTTCCAAATAGTGCGCTTTGACCATGAATTTATTTTTGGACTTGATTGTGAATTTTATGATTTACAAGTCTATATTATACTTGGGCTCCAAACTAATATTCCCATCTTGTGACATATATATCATATTATTAGCATATATATAGAATTTTATTTATCCATATGTTGTATTTTGAATATATATATATATTTTAGTCTAATTCCGGGGGTATTACATTTGTTCTACATGATGAATATGACTTATTCTATTTTTGCTATAAATAAGAATATCATCTATGTAAACTATACAAAAATGTGAATATGGTTTAAATATTTAATCCATCCTTTCTTGGAATATAGATGATGCATTTTTTAATTCGGAAGACATTACTAACCATTCAAATAATCGTTCTAAACAAGTAAATGTCGTCCAAGGAATAAATTCTTCTACTAGTGGTATTTGCCAATATCCACTTTTACAGTCTAGTTTAGAGAAATATGTTGAATTTTGTATATTATTTAATAATTCATCTTTTTAAGGAATTTTATAGCTATTATCATAGGTGTTATCATTTAATCTTTTATATCTTTTCTATCTTCTAAACTATATGCTAAGTCTGCAACATCTATTTTTAATTCTTTATTTATTATTTCAATTTCATAAGTATGTGCTTTACTAATTGTTGGGTTTTCTCCTATTATTCCTTCTTTTTCTAATTGATTTATTAAATTACTTATGTTGATAGGTAGATTTGTGTTTAAAGAGGTATTTAATGTTTGTATATTTAAGACTTCTTCTAGATAGTCAGGTACTTCTAATTTATCTTGAATATTTTGATAGTCATCATCTATACTATTAATTTCTTCTACTAAATTATCATTGTAGATTTTGTCTTATTGCATTGTATAGGGTACTATAGTAGTATCATATTTAGGTTGGACAAATGTTGACTTTTTAAAGAAATGTATTCCATTTGCACTTATGAAAAATCCACCATTATTTCCGATTAAGAAATTTAATCCTAATATAAATTTTACCTTCAAGGGGTTTTAGTTATAAATGTTTGGGGTAAAGTATGTTTTTCATTATTTATTATTATAGGAATATTAGTGTCACGACGCCCCTGACGTAGGCTGACGTCATGACCGACACAGTGTACTATATACTGTACATACCCATATACAGTATATAATACACTGTCAGTATTCACGTAGTCTCACAATCTTTCCCAACATTTACAGAATTTTTTTTCCTAATATACCACAAATCAAATCCAATATAGATCTCTATAATCATTCCATTCATTCACGCATCACATTTTCATTTCATCGTCCAATATATTAAGCTATATATATGCCCACACATCCCATCTAGATGATAATACATATATATATATATATAATGTGTGATAAGTATACATATCAAACTAACAATATAAGCTATTTCCTCCAAGCGTACATACACATACTAGACGAAGGCTCACGTGATTATCACTCACGGAGTTTCCTTTTCCCTTCGACTCAATACCTGAAATATTTGAGGAAATGGGGTGAGCAAACAACAACTCAGTAAATATAGTTCTTGAGATGACAATTATATACATTTAGAGAAATATGACATTTAAAATCATTTCAAACACTTATTCAACACATGCAGCATTCAACGAATATATTATACATGTCAACAACATAAATTTCATGAGTTTTCCATAACACAATGCACAATCTCCCTCTTCTGCAAGGCAAGAGAGCGAGTCTAACCCTTGTATGGCCGTTACAAGGTAGCCACAGCCTCTCATTACCCAATTCAAAGTCATTTCAAGGATCGCAACCCTTGTTAGGACAGACCTACTGACAATGAGGACTCGCAAAACCTCATCCGGGTCTAATTCCTAACGAAATGACATAATTACAAACTCCAATTTCTATACGTGTGTAAAATATACGTGTGTATGATTAGTAAAGAAAGAAGATGATATCTATGAGATCATCTTATATGGGTGCTTACAAGTTAAACATTGGAGTTGATTTAAATTGATTAATTTATGGGGTTGGTTAATTAAATATATGAATTGAGTGTATTGAAGAGGAATAAAAGATAAAATAAAATAAAATACTGTTCATTTGTAGGTACTGTTCACCGAATAGTACCGTGAACAGTACTCGTATGTAATAAACAAAAAGAAAAAAAACGAAAATTCGAACGAAGTTGCAGAATGTCCTGAACCGAGAAGAAAGAGAAGAAGAAAAAGGAAAAATGCAGGATTCGCGTCAAATTCGGACTCGCGGTAAGTGATTTCCACTCTATTTCTTCGTGAAATTACTATCTAAGGTAGATGTAAACTTTCTAGCGGAGTGATTTTTACTGTGAGAGCCGTTTTGCGGCGTTTTGACAAATTGGGTTTTTAACCCAACGTGAATAAAAAATCTGCTAGACAGGTAGGAAAACACTCCTTAGACGGTAGGGACCCCGAATATGTGGTTAGATTCCATTTCATGATTTTTGGAGACTGTTTGACAATTTTAATACAATTTACATGTTTTGAATGAATAATAACAAATAGTACTATAAACAGTGATGTGAATAGTGAACAGTGATGTGAATAGTACTATAAATAGTGATGTAAATAGTAACAGTGATGTGAACAGTATTTTAAAATCATAGAATCGTAGAGAACTGAATTCCAGACGTTTCGATGCTAAGATTGTGATTTTTGGATATGATTTGATAGTTTTAGTAACTAAGTATATGGTGTCGTGAAAATAGGATTTGGAAATCTATTTTCACTGTTCTTTCTTGTGAAAATATCTAGATTGACCATAGAAACAGCAACTCGAGCAAATAAAGGTACATCACCTCTACCATGATAGGATAAAACAAGTCGAATTGCACATAAATGAAGATGGGTATAGCCATAAGCTAACCATTCAAGGCTACGATCACACACGTAGGGTTCTAGGACTTTAAACACAGATTACAGACTCGATAACTTTGATATGTAAATACAAAGTGAGCAAACACTTAAAGAAAGATAGGAGACTCATGAACAACTGAGAAGACTTCGGAAATTCGTAACTAGGCTCTGCCTGAAGAAGAGCAACTGATCTTCCTTTTATAGAATGTCTTGGATATTTGGCGGATTTGAAACCTCTTGAAATCCAGAGACAGGTGGCTAGGATGAGCTGGTGGATAACCACTGATAAAAGCAGATGGAGATGTCTTGGAGGAAAGTGGAACATGCTGAACAAGAAAACATCTTTATGCTAGTGGATGAACTGTAGTGGAACAGTATGTTGTCGAATGAGTGGGTTTTCACTATAAATGGATGTGTCATAAAGCAGATTCCCTTGCATTTGGACAAAATGGTTGATTTGACTGGACAAGATGAGCATCTTCTGAGTGGGAGACAACAGTGGAGGTAGTAGCATGTGATGGCACATGGGTGAGGTGGAGAGATAAGGGAAAATCTTCTGGTAGTGCAGAAATAGAAGACCGTGAGGGTGGTGACGTGGAGGGTTCCTGTAAAACAGATGGCGTACCTGTGATGAACGATTGATGGTAGATACGTCGGTGAAGAGAAGGTCTAACAACTGATCTGGATTGACGAAGTCTGTACATGACACGTAATCTGGTTTGTGGAAGCAAGTGAAGGTCAAGGTGACCAATTTGGCCAAGGAGACGATTGGCCATATGAATGTGACGGAGAGAGGTTCTCGAGAGTTGCTTCATCAAGTTCATCGTGAAGTCGATCCCAGTAAGCTTGTTCACATTGAAATTCGTCAGGAGGAGGAGAACGAACACCGGCGGCTATAAGAGCGGCTTGGTCTTCTTCTTCAGCAGTTTGTGCTTCTACAATTTCTTCATAAGAGAGAGGAAGGTGACGTCGTACACGTCGTGGAGGATCTGATTCTGATGGTGGATCCTGAAAATTAGGGGGAGGAGAATCAGGACTCCAAGGAGCTAAATTCTGGACCAGAGAATCAAGATGTTCTTCTGGTATGAATTCATGAGGACCTCGAATAACTGGTGCGATATCTGGGTAGTTGTTGATATCGTTGAGGAAACTGCATACACCAGTGATGACCTGTGAAGTGAGGTTACAAGAATATGTCTGGAATTGCTGGAAGTAATGTTCAGCAATTAACCTTTGTGGAGAATCAGAGAAGGGCTGGTGACATATGTAGATAGCATGCAGGCGTTGAGGATAAAGTTGACAAATTTCGTTCACCTGTGTTGTCCAGACTGAGAGAGGAGCAAATAGCTGTAAACAACCATGGAGGAGATTTGTTTGTTGCCTGAGTTAGTTCTGCAACTGTAATGGTATGAAGGCAATAGCTATTTTATAGAGACACGAGATGCACCAAATGTAGCAGAAGAGGTTGTCAGAAACTTCAGTACGAAGGTGGAAGATGAATAGATAGGGCCGTGTCTGATTGAAAGGATTACCTTGTTGGATCTGTTCGGGGAAGTCCATGAGATGCCGGTGGGCATAGTAAAACATGTTAGTGCGGGCCAACTCATTAACCTGATGGGCTGTAGTGGGCTCCGGAACACCTGGAGAAAATACAGCTCCAATAAGGGGAATGGATCCAGTAGAATGGATTAACTGGATGGGCTTGGGCCTGGTTACAAGTTTGGGTTGTAACAAGAGAGGTAGATTGATATATCCAGTTATAAGGGAGAGTTGGGTCTTGGACTTTTGAATGGGCCTTGATAAGAAATCTGCCAAAACGTTCTTGTTGCCTGAGATGTGTGTAACAGTAAAGGTATACTGTGTGAACCATTCTTGAAGGCGAAGTAGTTGGGCAGAAGACACCATTTTATTTTTGAACTCCAGCATTTTTGAAAATGAAGAACTATCCATCTGGATTTCAAAGTTAGGTGGTTTGAGGAAGAATGCAAACTTCTGAATACCATTTTTTACAGCAAGAATCTCTTTGATGGAGATATGGTAATGAAGTTCTGCATCTAAAATCTTACCACTCTGATAACCACAAATATTCTCTGTTGTACCCAATTTTTCGAGGAGAACAGCTCCCCAGTAGTGATCAGAGGCATCGGTCTGAAGAATCAGAGATCCGGTGGTTGGAAGAACCAATGGAGGAGGATTCTGACAGGCATTCTTTAGATATGCAACAGCTTGCGTGTGGGTGGATTGCCATTGAGGAGGATCTTTCCGTAGTAGGGAAGAAAGAACAGTAGTATACTGGCTCACATGGGGCAAAAATGAGCGTAAGTAGTTGACCACACCAAGAAATTGCTGTAGCTGTTGTCGTGAAAAATGTGAATCAGGGAATTGCAGAAGTTCAACTGCAATATGTGACCCTGGTTGGTAAACCCCATTGAAAAATTTCATGCCTAAGAGATCAATTTCTGAAGTATTTAAAATACTCTTTCTAAGATTAGAAGATAAATGAAGAAATCCCCTTTGTCAATGGTGGACCCTCCTTCTTCTTCTTGTCTAGAACCTGCAACTCCTCTTCTTCTTCAATCCTTCACTTGCCTTTCTTTCAAAACCTTAACCTAATATATTCTATTCTAATTCCAATTTTCAAGATAAAAAATGTAAGATAAAGTCCGAGATCCTTCTTAAAACCCTAAAAAATGCCTATATACAAGAAGGGGTCAAAAGACCAAAATGGGCAACAAAAACCTGCATAAAACACACACAAAAAGTGGATGATAAACAATAATGACGTCGCGTCGCCCAGAATGTGAAAAATGCACATTTTGTGCATTCTTCTCTTGGGTTTTTGTCCACTTCTTGGGACATGTTCTTGACTTCATTTTGGCTTTAATTGCTCCTCATTAAGTTCCTTATTCACCTACAAACAAAGAAAAAACAAATGTAAGTAAACTATATTAATCAATTAATATAAAACTATATGCAAGTATGTATGTATTAACATGTAAAATATGAGAATAATAATATGAAAATGATGCAATTGACTTTAGAAAAAATACCTAAAAATCATCATTATTTTTCTAAGCTAGCATAATGCATGCAATTCATGAAAATATTTAGAACTAACTTCTAAAATTCATAAAAACATCTAAATGGGCCTAAAACACTAAATATGAGTAATTAATGAAAATATATCTAAAAACAAGCTAAATGCACCTAAAAACCTATGAAATTAACTTGTAAACTAACAACTAAAACTCAACTTATTAGAGCGCCCTCACCTTTATGAATCAACTTAATAACTTTTAGGACGCTGATTGTCCTTCACCGTAGTAGTTTTACTATTCAAATGTTTTTAATGTGGTAGGACGCTTACATTGTTATAGTGCCCTCATAATATGTTTTATGTTTTAAAAGGTAGGACGCTTACTCGGAAACTAGTGCCCTCATGTACTTAATTGTTTTAAAACAATGCAGGGCGTTAACTGTGAATTAGCACCTTCAAGGTTAAGTCGTTTAAGTGTCAAAGAAAGTCAGGACGCTTACGATTCAGTAGCGCCCTCACTTCATTGTTCAGTAGGACGCTTATACGTAATGAGCGTCCTCAAGGAACAAAACGACAAAGTTGATATTATATGACAGGACACTGATTGTGGAATGAGGACGTTGTCATTGTTCAACAAGTACACTACATCAGTCTACTTTTTCAGAGTGGATTTTTGCATAGAGTCTTTTTCAGACTTATCAGAGATCCTCTCTGATACATGAATTAAGTTTTTCTAAAACTTTTTTTTTATGAAATTTGAAAAGAACCAGAATGTTAGTGAAAATTGCAATTTCCATTTTCATATAACATTCTAGCCATTGTGTGTAAACGTTCATATTATTTGAACTTCAAATGTCTAACGGCTATGTCCTACTAAGTCTATAAATACCAACACTTAGGATCAAACAACTCACCGATAATTTTTATTGGGCCAATATTTTTTGAAAGTTAGTCTGTGTCAAAATGTTTTTCAAACATCTCAACTTTCAAAGTATTTTTCACTGATACCTTTACGTATTCAAAAGATTTTCACATTGAGCTTCAATTATATTCTATCTTTGAAAATCTATTTGATCTGGTATCTACTCAAATTCTCAGCACCGATTCATACTTGGTATCATTCTTACTGAAGATAGAATTTGAGATATAGTTCATGAGAAATAAAGTTGTACTTGATTTCATATCTTAAGTACTGTATTGAGCTATATCAGTAGTTGTGTTAACTACTGATCACCGAACCAGAACTTTTCATACTTATATTTTATATCTATTTTGAAAACCTTCCATGTTTATGATTTACATTGGTCTTTCAATTTTCAAGTCAATGTTTATTAGTATCATATTATTTTCGAAGAAGCACTAATTTTCATATCACATCATTCATGCTTTTTGAAACTACACTTGAGCAATACCGAACATTTAAAGGTAAAGGACTGTAAGCGTATTTCATCTTAGCATTATGTATTCATATTTCATATCTTTGTAATGCTATGTACTGAGCTTAATTGTAAAGTGTTCTACTCAGTTAGAACAAACATTATTTTTTTGTAATGTTGGTGTGTTTTTGGATTGAAACAACCAGGACAAGTGAATGTAGTTCACTTAATGATTTCAGGATTGAAATCAAGTTAGGTTATCTCTTAACCTGTAAAAGAGAATTGGTTCATCCTAATCCCGTAAAAGGATAGGTGAGTCCTTAACCTATAAAAGGATAGGTGAGTCTTTAACCTATAAAAGGATAGGTTATCTCTTAACCTGTAAAAGAGAAACGGTTATTCCTTATCCTATAAAAGGATCACGGTTTTTCCGTATCCTGTAAAAGGAAATCAGTTCTTCCTTATCCCGTAAAAGGAACATGGGTTTTTCCTCATCACGAAAAAAGGAAATTTGGTTCATCCTTAGCCGGTGAAAGGTTAGGTTTACCTTTAACATGTAAAAGGGCAGTTGTAACGATTTGAGAAAATCCTAATCAGGAGATTAGGTAGTGGACGTAGGCTTGGCCAAACCACTATAAATCTTGTGTGTCTCACGTTTGCAATTTATTATGAGTTCTATTTTTGCATTCAATTCCAATACACTTATGTATATCACTAAGTTATTGGAAGAGAAATTTAAAATTGACCATCTCACCCAATTCACCCCCTCTTGGGCGGACCAACACAGTTTTGTTTTAAAAACATATATAAATGCACAAGAGAGCTACTCACAAGTAAGCATCCTACTTTATTTTAAAACAGACTTAAAAGGTATTAAGTTCACTGATGGAAAGTAAACGTCCTGAAAGTTATTAAGTTGATTATAAAGATGAGGGCGCTCCTAAACAAGTAGCGTCCTGATAGTTTATTCAACTTATAATTATTAGCATCCTTAAATATAGAAATCACTTAAAAACAAAGAAAACTTCCAGCGAGCTGAAAAGTCAGCGTCCTGACATTCTCAAAGGTTGACAAATTAAGGTCGCTACTTACAAGTAAGCATTCTTATGAATCAGTTCAATTCAACCTTGAGCATCCTAACTCATCAAGTCCAGGAGGGCGCTGTTAAAACATTAGCGTCCTGAAAGATTCTACAAAAGTGGTTTTTGATTTCTCGATTAAAGCTCGATAAAACATGATATTTTCGGATTAAATCAAATATGTAAACGATTTAAAATAAATTTGATTAAAACATGCAGTCATGCATAATGCTGAATAAAATGGCATAGAAGGTTCTACAACCTATCATAATCTAATCATACTATCGAACATCTTCAAATGGTCATACTCTTCAATTAGATCTTTAATATGTCCGTCATGTATCATTGATTCTTTTGAAACCTTAAGGTAAGATTAGATATGTCATATATGTAGTAATTTCATAAACAGAATGTGGTTTGTAATTATCAAAATATCTTTCATATTAGGGACATATTCTCGTAAGGGACATCAGGATAATTAGTTCTACAATCTCCCCATTTTTGATGATTTCAAACACATTACTATAAGCTTTGAAGTAAGCTAATAAAATGATGTGTGTATGCATGAGATGCAGTACTAATGTTCCTTGTTTCATATTATATTGAGTGTACTTTCAAGGAATGTACTTAAAAACGTCACTAAGATTCCCCCTTAATGTTAAGCTCCCCCTAAATATATGGTGCTTCAATGATATTACTTCTCCCCCTTTTGAAATATCAAAAAGAGTAAAGTGTCATGAAATATGTCTCGCCCATATGGAGGTAAACATCAAAATATCACAGATCAGTCTCAGAGAACATCCCAAGCTCTCTTTGAATATGAACAAATTGGTCTTTTGGTAAGGCTTTAGTAAATATGTCAGCCAGTTGTTCTTTGGTTCCAATGTGAGACAATATAACTTCTCCATTTTGCACTTGATCCCGTAGAAAGTGATGTCTTATTTGCATATGTTCAGTTCGGGAGTGCAGTACAAAATTTTTGGATATGTTAATAGCACTAGTATTGTCACACAAAATCTCTGCACATTGAATAACTATTTGATAATCCTGAAGTTGTTGTTTCATGTAAAAAACCTGAGAACAACAACTTCCAGTTGCAACATATTCTGTTTCAACTATGGATAATGCCACGGAGTGTTGCTTCTTGCAAAACCAAGAAATTAAATAATTTCCAAGAAAGTAACAAAATCCTAAGGTACTTTTCCTATCAATTAGACTACCGGCATAGTCAGAGTCTACATAACTTTTTAGATCAAATGTAGTACCTTTGGAATACCAAATTCCTAACTATGTTGTGCCATTTATGTATATGAATATGCGTTTGACACACTTTAAATGAGATTCTTTAGGTTTTGATTGAAATCTTGCACAAAGACAGACACTGAACATAATGTTCGGTCGACTTGCAGTTAAGTACAACAAACTTCCAATCATACTTCTATAAAGTTTTGAATCAATTGATTTACCTTTTTCATCATTATCTAATTTGATTGCAGAGGTACAGAGAGTATCCATCGATTTCAAATTATTCATTTGAAACTTTTTAACTATTTCCTCAGCATACTTTGATTGGCTTATGAAGGTGCCTTTTAGCATTTGCTTAATTTGCAAGCCGAGAAAGTATGTAAGTTCTCCCATCATACTCATCTCAAATTCCTTCCGCATTAATTTTGAAAATTCATCACACAAATCTTTGTTTGATGCACCAAAAATGATATTGTCCGCAATTATTTGAACAAGAAGCATATTATCATTATGGTGTTTGATAAACAAAGTTGGATTAAGTTTTCCCTTTTGAAACTTATGATCTAAAAGAAATGAACTCAATTGATCATACCAAGCTCTTAGAGCTCGTATTAAGCCATATAAGGCTTTGTGGAGTTTGAACACATAATCCGGGTCTTGAGCATCCTCAAACCCTGGAGGTTGTTCCACATATACCTCTTCCTTGATGTATCCATTTAGAAAAGCACTCTTTACATCCATTTGGTATAAGGGAAAACCCTTGTAACAAGCATAGGCAATTAACATCCTTATTGCCTCTAATTTTGCTACTGGGGCAAAGGCTTCTTCGAAGTCTATGCCTTATTCTTGGTTGTACCCTTGTGCAACCAATCTAACCTTATTTTGGATAATGATACCTTGTTCGTTCTTTTTGTTTCTAAAGATTCATTTGGTTCCTATAACAAATTGATAAAAAGGTCTAGGAACTAATTCCCATACTTTGTTTCGCACAAAGTGTCTTAGTTTTTCTTGCATAGCAAGAATCCAGTTTTCATCTTTCAGTGCCTCTTCTACTTTGATTGGTTCAAATTGTGATACAAAAGCAACCAACTCTTGATCTTTTTAAATTGAAGCTCTAGTGGATACACCCTTTCATGGATCTCCTAAAATTTGATCTTGAAAAAGACCTTGAAGCAGTCTAGAGTTTTTAGAAGATTTTAAAGATGGTCCAGGTTCAAGATCTATAATTTTGGTTGTCTTGGGTTCATCATCATCAAAGCTTAATTGTTTAAATTCATCCTCAAGACTTTTCTTATTTTCATTTTCATCAAAATTTACGTGAATTGATTTTTCTACAATTTGATTAGATTTGTTGAACACTCTGCAAGCTCTTTTATGAAAAGAATATCCTAAGAATATTCCTATGTTAGATTTAGGTTCAAACTTATCTAGATTGTCTTTGTCATTAAAAATAAAACATTTGCATCTGAATACTCGAAAGTAACTGATGTTGGGTGCTCTACCCTTCCATAGTTCATATGGAGTTTTAGTCAAATCTTTTTTTATTAGAACTCGGTTCATTACATAGCAGGCAGTGTTAATAGCTTCACCCCAAAAATGATTTGCAGTATTATACTCATTAAGCATTGTTCTACACATCTCCTGCAGAGTTCCATTATTTCTTTCAACTACACCATTTTGTTGTGGCGTCCTAGGGGCTGATAGATGGTGAGTGTAATCTTGATTGTTACAAAATTCTCAAGATTTTTATTGACAAATTCACCACCTCTATCACTCCTAATTAGGTTGATCTTATAGCCCTTTTCATTTTTGACTCTTTTACAGAATTTTATAAATGTTTCGCATGCATCAGATTTATGAGCTAATAGAAATACCCATGTGAATCTAGTAAAGTCATCAACAATCGCAAATACATATGATTTTCCACCTAAGCTCTGGGTTTTGGTTGGTCCGAAAAGATCCATGTGAATCAGTTCGAGAGCTCTAGAGGTTGATTGATACCTCTTGCTCTTAAATGATGATCGGATATGCTTACCAAGTTGACATGGTTCACATAACTTGTCATTTGAGTAAGTTCCTTTCGGAATACCCTTGGCAAGATCATGTTAAACAATTCTAGATATGTTGTCCATATTAATATGAGTTAATCTCCTATGCCATAGCCATGCATCATTACAAGAGATAGCACTTAAACATGTTACATTTTGTTTCATCATGTCATTAAAGTTTCTGCAATATACATTCTTAAGTCTAGATGCCATGAATGCAATAGTTTCATCTGCATGCTTGACAATGCACCTATTTGCTTCAAAAGAAATGTCATAACTCTTGTCACATAATTGACTTATGCTCAAGAGATTATGTTTCAACCCTTTAACGTAAAGTACATCAGATATGGATAAAAAATCGTTACCAATAGTTTCGATGCCTTCATTGTCACCTTTGTTGTCGTCTCCGAAAGTGACCTTTCCTCTTTTCTTCTTTTCAAGACTCATAAATTTAGATTTATCTCCAGTCATATGCCTTGAACAGTCGTTGTCTAGATACCATATATCTTCATTTTTGCATATCTACACAACATAAAATACTTTTGATTTTGGTAACCATGCAAGTTTGGGTCCATGCATGTTAGCATCCGTAAGAACAATTTTTTCAATCCATGCATTTTTTTTTCTTTCTACTTAAGAAATTACATCTAAGTATGGTATGACCTTCCTTATGACATTTGTGGCATGTTGGTCGTTTGGTCAGTAAGGTATTGTATTCCTTTTGTTTTGACCCATGAGTATAGCCTAATCCAGTTTTTTTGAATGCACATCTTTGTGATCCTAACATCATGTCAAAAAACTTTTGGCCATTTGTGAATTTAGTCATGGTGCAGTTCAAGCCTTCATTTTCCTTTCTAAGAATTTCATTTTTATTTTTTAGTTTTCCAACAACTTTCTTAAGTTGTTCATTGTTTAAAGACAGTCCGTCTAGCTCTTCTTGTGGGATATTTATTTCCTCAAGAGCTTCTTCAAGACTATGCTTGAGCTTCTCATTCTTCTTGGTCTCTTTACTAAGTTTTGTCTTAAGCTCCTGAATATGAGTATGGAGCTCATTAAGTTTGTCAATGGGTTCAAATTCTACCTTGGTGTTTTCCATTAAGCACAAGGAAGCAGTGTGATCTGAGTTCGCTTCATCTTCACTTGAGCTTGAATCATCCCATGTAGCTTTGAGAACTTTCTTGTCCTTTTTATACGAGGTGCAGTTCTTCTTATATTTAACGGGACATTCGCTCTTTACATGACCTGGTTTGTTACAACCGTAACATATTAACTCTACAGGTTTAGACTCGAGTTTCTTTCCTTTGTGAAACCTTGAGTAAGAGCTATTCTAACTCTTTCTCCTAAGCAACTTGTTAAATTTTCTAAACAACATAGCCATGTCATCTTCTAAGTCTGAATCATCTTCAGAATCAATTTCAACATTGAGGGTAATAAATTTCTTTTCTTTTTCCTCAACCTTGATTGGGCTCATCTTATCTTTTATCTTCATTTCATGAACCATTAATGAACCACATAGTTCATCAAAAGTGTATTCAGCCAGACTTTTGGCTTCTTCAATAGCCGTGGCCTTGGGTTCCCATGCTCTGGGTAGGCCTCTTAGAAACTTTCTAACAGTTTCTTCTTGGTCATAGACTTTTCCTAGGTTCTTCATCTCATTGATGTTTGTTGTAAACCGAGCAATAGCCTCAGCTATCGAATTAGTTTCCTTCATCCTATAGGTCTCATATTTTTCAACTAATAATTGGAGTTTTGCCTTTTTAACTTGCAAAGGTCCTTCATGGGTGACCTCTAACTTGTTATAGATTTCCTTAGCAGTTTCACACGCACTGACTCTATTGAACTTTTAGATTGATAAACTGCAAAACAAAATATTTATAGCTTGGTTATTTAATAGTTCTTTTTTCTTTTCCTTGGTACTCCATTCGTCTATTTCCTTCGGGACAGTAGCACCGTTTGTCACAACAACCCACATCTCTAAATCTTGGGCTTTTAGGTAGTACCTAATCTTAGTTTTTCAGTGTAAATAGTTTTCTCCCTTGAATAGTAGTGGTCGGTTAACCTGCTCTGATACCAATTGTTGGCCCAGATATGTCCAAAAGGGGGGTGAATTGGGCACTTAGCAGATTTTAACCTTTCTTAATAATATGCGGAATATTGAAAGCAGATAAAACAAAGTATAACAAATGAATACGATAAATGAAAAGAGACAATGCAATCAAGATTTATAGTGGTTCGGCTTTGCCTACATCCACTACCTAACCTCCTCAGTTAGGATTTGTTCGAACTCCACTATGGACCTTCTTATGGGTGAAGATCAAACTGGTACACTTTCTCAACTTACGGGTGTGAGAACTACCGTTTCTCAGCTTATGGGTGTGAGATAACTGTTTCTCAACTTACAGGTGTGACATGATTGTTTCTTAACTTTCGGGTGTGAGATAACCAATTCTCAACTTCCGAGTGTGAGATGATTGTTACAAATTTAAACAACACTTGCTCTTGCCCAGTGACTAACCAGTCACTGCAAATTGAATACAAGAGAGATATGATTCCCTTTACTTAGAATCAAAGTGATACTTACAAAGCTTTGAATTGAACCTTCTGTGACCACAGATTTACCAATATATATGATGAAGTTTGGCTGAAAACAAGTTCAAAGAGCTTTTGTTTTCTTCAATGAATTTTCAAAATGATGAAGATGAAGATCAATCAATCCAGAAGACTTGAAGTTTTTCTTTCAAAATGATCATAAGCTCAAGCACAAATGAAAGAAGACTAACTTTCAAAGAGTTTTTGCACAGGTGAAAACTGTTAATACATTTTTGAATGAATATCAGTTTCGTATATGATTAGTAGTTTTCTATTCTAAGGCAGCGCGTATATATAAAAATAACAGAGGCGCAATGGACTTGATGAATTTTGGTGCTCTAGGTTACTTAAAATACAACGTCTACATTCTTTCCTGAAATGGATCGATTAAGCTCTGTGCATATTACGGCGATAGCACCTGAATCATCTGATCCTTTCATGAAAAAGGAATGTTCTGACATAGTATTAGAACGTTCAAAAAGTTCTGAAAAAAAGTTGTTGTACGATTCTGAAAAGCTCTGAAAAGTATTTGTACGGTTCTGAAGATGTTAACAAAAATAGTGCTATTGTGAGAAGAGTAACATTTGTTGAATTAGCGTCCTGATTCCTTAATCAGCAACCTGACGCATAATATCAACTTTGTCAATTTGTTCCTTGGGGGCGCTCATTATGTATAAGCGTTCTGCTAAACAGCGAAGTGAAGGCGCTACCAAATCATAAGGGTCCTAACTTACTTTGACGATTAAACGACTCAAATCATGAGGGTGCTACTTCGACAGTTAGCATCCTGTCTTGTTTTAAAAACATATATAAACACACAAGGGCGCTACTTACGGTAAGTGTCCTACTTTGTTTTAAAACAGACTTAAAAGGTATTAAGTTCGTTGATGGACAGTAAGCGTCCTTAAAGATAAAAATCACTTAAAAATAAAGAGAACTTCCAGCGAGCTGAAACTAAGTCAGCGTTTTGACATTCTCAAAAGTTGACAAAGGAAGGTCACTACTTACTAGTAAGCGTCCTTATGAAGCAATGCAATTCAACCCCTAGCGTCCTAATATTTTATCAGCGTCCTGACTCATCATGTCCATGAGGGCGCTGCTAAAACATTAACGTCTTGAAATACTTTATAAAAATGGTTTTTGATTTCTCGATTAAAGCTCGATAAAACATGATATTTTTGAATTAAATAAAATATGTAAATGATATAAAATCAATTTGATTAAAACATGCAGTCATGAATAATGCTGAATCAAATGGCATAGAAGGTTCTACAACCTATCGTAATCGAATCATACTACCGAACATCTTTAAATGGTCATGGTCTTCAAGTAAATCTTTAATACGTCCGCTATGTATCATTGATTCTTTCGAAACCTTCAGGTAAGATTAGATATGACATATATGCAGTAATATCATAAACAAAATGTGG
Source organism: Paratinospora sagittata (assembly GCA_035771175.1). NCBI lineage: Eukaryota > Viridiplantae > Streptophyta > Magnoliopsida > Ranunculales > Menispermaceae > Paratinospora > Paratinospora sagittata. The sequence goes on along the minus strand of JAYMFD010002348.1, from coordinate 1,398 downwards.
TTTGTAATCATCAAAATATCTTTCATATTAGGGACATATTCTCGTAAGAAACATGAGGATAACTAGTTCTACAATTCCAATAGTGCTTCGATATTCAAATGTTCTCAATTGGATCACCTTGAGAAATAGACAATGAAGAACCAATAATCATTGGAGTTAGAAAAGAATTAGCATTTTCCATTTTTGCCTTAGTTAACAAATCAAGAATATACTTCTTTTGAGAGAGAGATGAATGCCGTTGGACTGATGCTTGACCTCAATACCTAAGAAATATTGTAGTTGTCTCAAATCTTTTAAGGCAAAAATGGAATTGAGTTGAAAAATGAGTTGATCAACTTCAGCTAAATCACTTTCAATCACTATGATATCATCAACACAGATCAAAAGCAACACACATGAAGTAAAAGAAAAATGCATGAATAAAGACTGATCAACTTTTGAAGCAACATACCCCAATTGACACAAACATTGTCTAAATTTATCAAACCAGGCCCTCGGTGCTTGTTTGAGACCATACAACATTTTGTTAAGCTTGCAAACCATATTAAACCCTTTCTCAAATCCTGAAGGCTGCTTCATATAAATTTCATTATGTAAATCTTCATTGAAAAATGCATTATTCACATCTAGTTGTCTCAAGCATCAATTTCTAGCCAAAGCAACGGTAAGAACAACTCGAATAGAAGTTGATTTTACTACTGGACTAAACATCTCAATATAATCAAACCCACCTTGGTCATAAGCCTAGCTTTATACCTGACTATTGAAGGATGGCCTGGCTTGTCCCTTGCAGTAAAGATGGTAGATAAGAAGAAAAAGAAAAAAAAAAAGCTTATGACTTTTGCATAACTGACAAACTAAACACACAAAATATATTTTATTCAATTAGTATGGAATCTTACACTAAGACAAAATCTAAGTTACATTTCTTATTGAAGGATGACCTGGCTTTTTATGCCATAAATCAAGATTACATGAAGCAATAAAATATATTAGGTGCATCAACACCAAGTATCACATTATAACAACTAGAAGTAGACTAACCAGTTGACTGGTTGTAATTGATAGAAACTGCAACAGGCTTGAGGAGAACCATTGAGAGGTTAAATTTGTAGAGACCATCACTGATTGTCCCTTGCAATAAGATTGCTTTGGAAGTTAGATCCTTGCAATAGGTTTTTGGTTATTTGAGGCACATGCAATAGATTATTGAGATGTAATTTTCTAAAATCAAGATTAATAGATAAAGCAGTAGAAGAACCAATGTGAGAGATGTAGGTGGACCAGTAGCATTTCCCTTTTGGATTTTGCTCGATCCAAGATACTTCGATCCAAAAAATAGATTGCTGAGATCATTGGTAATGTGATTAGTTGCTCTGAAGTCAAGATACCAACAAT
>JAYMFD010002402.1:0-45695 GCA_035771175.1 Paratinospora sagittata | reverse complement strand
GTGCTTTGGCGAGTGTAGTACTAGGATGGGTGACCTCCTGGGAAGTCCTCGTGTTGCACCCCTTTTTTATTTTTTCTTTGGTTCTCTTTCCTTCTTTTTTTTCCCTCCCGTCGGAACTCTCTTTCAAACTCTCTCACCGATTTTGTCTTTCGTTCTTGACAGTTGTTATTTTACGTTATCCAACGCCGCGAAAATATAATAAAAACAGGAAAAACGCTACCTGCTGCGTCTTGGTTCTACGGGCAGTAACTTTTTCTACCGATGTATGTTTTCGGTGCACTTTTTTTCCATTTTCGGTGCCTTTACGAGATCTACTAGTCACAAACTGCTCCCTGTATCTCACCATTTAAATACGTTTTCCGTCGCGTATCTCATGGGTGCGATCATACCAGCACTAATGCACCGGATCCCATCAGAACTCCGCAGGTAAGCGTCCTTGGCGAGAGTAGTACTAGGATGGGTGACCTCATGGGAAGTCCTCGTGTTGCACCCCTCTTTTATTTTTTCTTTTGTTCTCTTTCCTTCTTTTTTTTCCCTCCCGTCGGAACTCCCTTTCAAACTCTCTCACCGATTTTGTCTTTCGTTCTTAACGGTTGCTATTTTACGTTATCCAACGCCGCGAAAACATAATAAAAACAGCAAAAAACGCTACCTGCTGCGTCTTGGTTCTACGGGCAGTAACTTTTTCTACCGATGTCCGTTTTCGGTGCACTTATTTTTCATTTTCGGTGCCTTTACGAGATCTAGTAGCCGCAAACTGCTATCTGTATCTCACCATTTAAATACGTTTTCCGTCGCGTATCTCATAGGTGTGATCATACTAGCACTAATGCACCGGATTCCATCAGAACTCTACAGTTAAGCGTGCTCGGGCGAGAGTAGTACTAGGATGGGTGACCTCCTGGAAGTCCTCGTGTTGCACCCCTCTTTTATTTTTTCTTTCGTTCTCTTTCTTTTTTTTTCCCTCCTGTCGAAACTCCCTTTCAAACTGTCTCACCGATTTTGTCTTTCGTTCTTGACAGTTGCTATTTTACATTATCTAACGCCGTGAAAATATAATAAAAACACGAAAAACGCTACCTGCTGCGTCTTGGTTCTACGGGCAGTAACTTTTTCTACCGATTTCCGTTTTCGGTGCACATTTTTTTCATTTTCGGTGCATTTACGAGATCTACTAGCCACAAACTGCACCTTGTATCTCACCATTTAAATACGTTTTCCGTCGCGTATCTCATGGGTGCGATCATACTAGCACTAATGCACCGGATCCCATCAGAACTCCGCAGTTAAGCGTGGTTGGGCGAGAGTAGTACTAGGATGGGTGACCTTTTGGGAAGTCCTCGTGTTGCACCCCTCTTTTATTTTTTCTTTCGTTCTCTTTCCTTCTTTTTTTTCCCTCCCGTCGGAACTCCCTTTCAAACTCTCTCACCGATTTTGTCTTTCGTTCTTGACAGTTGCTATTTTACGTTATCCAACGCCGCGAAAATATAATAAAAACAGGAAAAACGTTACCTGCTGCGTCTTGGTTCTACGGGCAGTAACTTTTTCTACCGATGTCCGTTTTCGGTGCACTTTTTTTCATTTTCGGTGCTTTTACGAGATCTACTAGCCGCAAACTGGTCCCTGTATCTCATCATTTAAATACGTTTTCCGTCGCGTATCTCATGGGTGCGATCATACCAGCACTAATGCACCGGATCCCATCAGTACTCTGCAGGTAAGCGTGCTTGGGAGAGAGTAGTACAACGATGGGTGACCTCCTGGGAAGTCTTCGTGTTGCACCCCTCTTTTATTTTTTCTTTCGTTCTCTTTCCTTCTTTTTTTCCCTCCCGTCGGAACTCCGTTTCAAACTCTCTGACCGATTTTGTCATTCGCTCTTTACAGTTGCAATTTTTTGTTATCCAACGCCGCGAAAATATAATAAAAACAGGAAAAACGCTACCTGCTGCGTATTGGTTATACGGGCAGTGACTTTTTCTACCGATGTCCGTTTTTGGTGCACTTTTTTTTCATTTTCGGTGTCTTTACGAGATCTAGTAGCCGCAAACTGCTCCCTGTATCTCACCATTTAAATACGTTTTCCGTCGCGTATCTCATGGGTGCGATCATACCAGCACTAATTCACCAGATCACATCAAAACTCTGCAGTTAAGCGTGCGTTGGCGAGAGTTGTACTAGGATGGGTGACCTCCTGGGAAGCCCTCGTGTTGCACCCCTCTTTTATTTTTTCTTTTGTTCTCTTTCCTTCTTCTTTTTTCCCTCCCGTCGGAACTCCCTTTCAAATTTTCTCACCGATTTTGTCTTTCGTTCTTAACGGTTGCTATTTTACGTTATCCAACACCGCGAAAACATAATAAAACTAGGAAAAACGCTACCTGCTGCGTCTTGGTTCTACGGGCAGTAACTTTTTCTACCGATGTCCGTTTTCGGTGCACTTTTTTTTCATTTTCGGTGCCTTTACGAGATCTAGTAGCCGAAACTGCTATCTGTATCTCACCATTTAAATACGTTTTCCGTCGCGTATCTCATGGGTGCGATCATACTAGCACTAATGCACCGGGTTCCATCAGAACTCTGCAGTTAAGCTTGCTCGGGCGAGAGTAGTACTAGGATGGGTGACCTCCTGGGAAGTCCTCGTGTTGCACCCCTTTTTTATTTTTTCTTTCGTTCTCTTTCCTTTTTTTTCCCTCCCGTTTGAACTCCCTTTCAAACTCTCTCACCGATTTTGTCTTTCGTTCTTGACAGTTGTTATTTTACGTTATCCAACGCCGCGAAAATATAATAAAAGCAGGAAAAACGCTACCTGCTGCGTCTTGGTTCTACGGGCAGTAACTTTCTCTACCGATGTCCGTTTTTGGTGCACTTTCTTTTCATTTTCGGTGCCTTTACAAGATCTACTAGCCGCAAACTACTCCATGTATCTCACAATTTAAATACGTTTTTCGTCGCGTATCTCATGGGTGCGATCATACCAGCACTAATGCACTGGATCACATCAGAACTTCGCAGTGAAGCGTGCTTGGGCGAGAGTAGTACTAGGATGGGTGACCTCCTGGGAAGTCCTCGTGTTGCACCCCTCTTTTATTTTTTTTTTCGTTCTTTTTCCTTCTTTTTTTTCCCTCCCGTCGGAACTCTCTTTCAAACTCTCTCACCGATTTTGTCTTTCGTTCTTGACAGTTGCTATTTTACGTTATCCAACACCGCGAAAATATAATAAAAATAGGAAAAACGCTACCTGCTGCATCTTGGTTCTACGGGCAGTAACTTTTTCTACCGACGTCCGTTTTCAGTGCATTTTTTTCATTTTCGGTGCCTTTACGAGATCTACTAGCCGCAAACTGCTACCTGTATCTCACCATTTAAATACGTTTTCCGTCGCGTATCTCATGGGTGCGATCATACCAGCACTAATGCACCGGATCCCATCAAAACTCCGCAGTTAAGCGTGCTTGGGCGAGAGTAGTACTAGGATCGGTGACCTCCTGGGAAGCCCTCGTGTTGCATCCCTCTTTTATTTTTTCTTTCGTTCTCTTTCCTTCTTCTTTTTCCCTCCCGTCGGTACTCCCTTTCAAACTCTCTCACCGATTTTGTTTTTCGTTCTTGACAGTTGCTATTTTACGTTATCCAACGCCGCGAAAATATAATAAAAATAGGAAAAACGTTACCTGTTGCGTCTTGGTTTTACGGGCAGTAATTTTTCTACCGATGTCCATTTTCGGTGCACTTTTTTTTCATTTTCGGCGCCTTTACGAGATCTACTAGCCGCAAACTGCTCCCTGTATCTCACCATTTAAAAACGTTTTCCGTCGTGTATCTTATGGGTGCGATCATACCAGCACTAATGCACCGGATCCCATCAGAACTCCGCAGGTAAGCGTGCTTGGGCGATAGTGGTACTAGGATGGGTGACCTCCTGGGAAGTCCTCGTGTTGCACCCCTCTTTTATTTTTTTTTTCGTTCTCTTTCCTTCTTTTTTTTCCCTCCCGTCGAAACTCCTTTTCAAACTCTCTCCCAGATTTTGTCTTTCGTTCTTGACAGTTGCTATTTTACGTTATACAACGCCGCGAAAATATAAAAAAAACAGGAAAAATGCTACCTGCTGCGCCTTGGTTCTACGGGCAGTAACTTTTTCTACCGATGTCCGTTTTCGGTGCACTTTTTTTTTCATTTTCGGTGCCTTTACGAGATCTACTAGCCGCAAACTGCTCCCTGTATCTCACCATTTAAATACGTTTTCCGTCACGTATCCTGTGCGATCATACCAGCACTAATGCACCGGATCAAATCAGAACTCCGCAGTTAAGCGTGCTTGGGCGAGAGTAGTACTAAGATGGGTGACCTCCTCGGAAGTCCTCGTGTTGCACCCATCTTTTATTTTTTCTTTCGTTCTCTTTCCTTTTTTTTTTCCCTCCCGTCGGAACTCCCTTTCAAACTCTCTGACCGATTTTGTCTTTCGCTCTTTACAGTTGCAATTTTTTGTTATCCAATGCCGCAAAAATATAATAAAAACTGGAAAAACGCTACTTGGTGCGTATTAGTTCTACGAGCAGTAACCTTTTCTACCGATGTCCGTTTTCGGTGCACTTTTTTTTCATTTTCGGTGCCTTTACGATATCTACTACCCGCAAACTGCTCCATGTATGTTACCATTTAAATACGTTTTCCGTTGTGTATCTCATGGGTGCGATCGTACCAGCAGTAATGCACCGGATCCCATCAGAACTCCGTAGCTAAGCATGCTTGGGCGAGAGTAGTACTAGGATGGGTGACCTCCTGGGAAATCCTCGTGTTGCACCCTCTTTTATTTTTTCTTTCGTTCTCTTTCCTTATTTTTTTCCCTCCCGTCGGAACTCCCTTTCACGACCTCTGACCGATTTTGTCCTTCGCTTTTTACAGTTGCTATTTTACGTTATCCAACGCCGCGAAAATATGTTAAAAATAGGAAAAACGCTACCTGCTGCGTATTGGTTTTACGGGCAGTAACTTTTTCTACCGATGTCCGTTTTCGGTGCACTTTTTTTCACTTTCGGTGCCTTTGCGAGATCTACTAGCCGCAAACTACTCCCTGTATCTCACCATTTAAATACGTTTTCCATCACGTATCTCATGGGTGCGATCATACCAGCACTAATGCACCGGATCCCATCAGAACTCTGCAGGTAAGCGTGCTTGGAAGAGAGTAGTACTACGATGGGTGACCTCCTGGGAAGTCCTCGTGTTGCACCCCTCTTTTATTTTTTCTTTCGTTCTCTTTCCTTCTTTTTTTCCCTCCCGTCGGAACTCCCTTTCAAACTCTCTGACCGATTTTGTCTTTCGCTCTTGACAGTTGCTATTTTACGTTATCCAACGCCGCGAAAATATAATGAAAACAGGAAAAACGCTACCTGCTGCGTCTTGGTTCTACAGGCAGTAACTTTTCCTACCGATGTCCGTTTTCGGTGCACTTTTTTTTCATTTTCGGCATCTTTACGAGTTCTACTAGCCGCAAACTGCTCCCTGTATCTTACCATTTAAATTCGTTTTCCGTCATGTATCTCATGGGTGCGATCGTACCAGCTTTAATGCACCGGATCCCATCAGAACTCCGCAGTTAAGCATGCTTGGGCGAGCGTAGTACTAGGATGGGTGACTCCTGGGAAATCCTCGTGTTGCACCCCTCTTTTATTTTTTCTTTCGTTCTCTTCTTTTCTTTTTTTCCCTCCCGTCGGAACTCCCTTTCAAACTCTCTCACCGATTTTGTCTTTCGTTCTTGACAGTTGCTATTTTATGTTATCCAACGCCGCGAAAATATAATAAAAACAGGAAAAACCCTACCTGCTGCGTATTGGTTCTACGGTCAGTAACTTTTTGTACCGATGTCCGTTTTCGGGGCACTTTTTTTCATTTTCGGTGCCTTTACGAGATATACTAGCCGCAAACTGCTCCCCGTATCTCACCATTTAAATACGTTTTCCGTCGCGTATCTATTGGGTGCGATCATACCAGCACTAATGCACCGGATCCCATCAGAACTCCGCGGTTGAGCGTGCTTGGGCGAGAGTAGTACTAGGATGGGTGACCTCCTGAGAAGTCCTCGTGTTGCACCCCTCTTTTATTTTTTCTTTCGTTCTTTTTCATTTCTTTTCCCTCCCGTCGGAACTCCCTTTCAAACTCTCTCACCGATTTTGTCTTTCGTTCTTGACAGTTGCTATTTTACGTTATCCAACGCCGCGAAAATATAATGAAAACAGGAAAAACGCTACCTGCTGCGTCTTGGTTCTACGGGCAGTAACTTTTTCTACCGATGTCCGTTTTCGGTGCACTTTTTTTTCATTTTCGGTGCCTTTACGAGATCTACTAGCCGCAAACTGCTCCATGTATCTCACCATTTAAATACGTTTTCCGTCGCGTATCTCATGTGTGCGATCATACCAGCACTAATGCACCGGATCCCATCAGAACTCCGCAGTTAAGTGTGCTTGGGCGAGAGAAGAACTAGGATGGGTGACCTCCTGGGAAGTCCTCGTATTCCACCCCTCTTTTGTTTTTTCTTTCGTTCTCTTTCCTTCTTTTTTTTCCCTCCCGTCGGAACTCCCTCTCAAACTCTCTCATCGATTTTGTCTTTCGTTCTTGACAGTTGTTATTTTACGTTATCCAACGCCGCGAAAATATAATAAAAATAGGAAAAACGCTACCTGCTGCGTCTTGGTTCTACGGGCAGCAACTTTTTCTACCAATGTCCGTTTTCGGTGCACTTTTTTTTTCATTTTCGGTGCCTTTACGAGATCTAGTAGCCGCAAACTGCTATCTGTATCTCACCATTTAAATACGTTTTCCGTCGCGTATCTCATGGGTGCGATCATACTAGCACTAATGCACCGGATTCCATCAGAACTCTGCAGTTAAGCGTGCTCGGGCGAGAGTAGTACTAGGATCGGTGACCTTCTGGAAAGTCCTCGTGTTGCACCCCTTTTTTATTTTTTCTTTCGTTGTCTTTCCTTTTTTTTCCCTCCCGTCTGAACTCCCTTTCAAACTCTTTCTCCGATTTTGTCTTTCGTTCTTGACAGTTGTTATTTTACGTTATCCAACGCCGCGAAAATATAACAAAAGCAGGAAAAACACTACCTGCTGCGTCTTGGTTCTACGGGCAGTAACTTTTTCTACCGATGTCCGTTTTTGGTGCACTTTTTTTTCATTTTCGGTGCCTATGCAAGATCTACTAGCCGCAAACTGCTCCATGTATCTCACCATTTAAATACGTTTTCCGTCGCGTATCTCATGGGTGCGATCATACCAGCACTAATGCACTGGATCCCATCAGAACTTCGCAGTGAAGCGTGCTTGGGCGAGAGTAGTACTAGGATGGGTGACCTCCTGGGAAGTCCTCGTGTTGCACCCCTCTTTTATTTTTTTTTTCGTTCTCTTTCCTTCTTTTTTTTCCCTACCGTCGGAACTCTCTTTCAAACTCTCTCACCGATTTTGCCTTTCGTTCTTGACAGTTGCTATTTTACGTTATCCAACACCACGAAAATATAATAAAAATAGGAAAAACGCTACCTGCTGCATCTTGGTTCTACGGGCAGTAACTTTTTCTACTGATGTCCGTCTTCAGTGCACTTTTTTTTCATTTTCGATGCCTTTACGAGATCTACTACCCGCAAACTGCTACCTGAATCTCACCATTTAAATACGTTTTCCGTCGCGTATCTTATGGGTGCGATCATAATAGCACTAATGCACCGGATCCCATCAGAACTCCGCAGGTAAGCGTGCTTGGGCGATAGTAGTACTAGGATGGGTGACCTCCTGGGAACTCCTCGTGTTGCACCCCTCTTTTATTTTTTCTTTCGTTCTCTTTCCTTCTTTTTTTTCCCCCCCGTCGAAACTCCCTTTCAAACTCTCTCTCCGATTTTGTCTTTTGTTCTTTACAGTTGTTATTTTACGTTATCCAACGCCGCGAAAATATAATAAAAGCAGGAAAAACGCTACCTGCTGCGTCTTGGTTCTACGGGCAATAACTTTTTCTATCGATGTCCGTTTTCGGCGCACTTTTTTTTCATTTTCGGTGCCTTTACAAGATCTACTAGCCGCAAACTGCTCCATGTATCTCACCATTTAAATACGTTTTCCGTCGCGTATCTCATGGGTGCGATCATACCAGCACTAATGCACTGGATCCCATCAGAACTTCGCAGTGAAGCGTGCTTGGGCGAGAGTAGTACTAGGATGGGTGACCTCCTGGGAAGTCCTCGTGTTGCACCCCTCTTTTATTTTTTTTTTTCGTTCTCTTTCCTTCTTTTTTTTCCCTCCCGTCGGAACTCTCTTTCAAACTCTCTCACCGATTTTGTCTTTCGTTCTTGACAGTTGCTATTTTACGTTATCCAACACCGCGAAAATATAATAAAAATAGGAAAAACGCTACCTGCTGCATCTTGGTTCTACGGGCAGTAACTTTTTCTACCGATGTCCGTTTTCAGTGCACTTTGTTTTCATTTTCGGTGCCTTTACGAGATCTACTAGCCGCAAACTGCTACCTGTATCTCACCATTTAAATACGTTTTCCGTCGCGTATCTCATGGGTGCGATCATACCAGCACTAATGCACCGGATCCCATCAAAACTCCGCAGGTAAGCGTGCTTGGGCGATAGTAGTACTAGGATCGGTGACCTCCTGGGAAGCCCTCGTGTTGCATCCCTCTTTTATTTTTTCTTTCGTTCTCTTTCCTTCTTTTTTTTCCCTCCCGTCGGTACTCCCTTTCAAACTCTCTCACCGATTTTGTTTTTCGTTCTTGACAGTTGCTATTTTACGTTATCCAACGCCGCGAAAATATAATAAAAATAGGAAAAACGTTACCTGTTGCGTCTTGGTTTTACGGGCAGTAATTTTTCTACCGATGTCCATTTTCGGTGCACTTTTTTTTCATTTTCGGCGCCTTTACGAGATCTACTAGCCGCAAACTGCTCCCTGTATCTCACCATTTAAAAACGTTTTCCGTCGTGTATCTTATGGGTGCGATCATACCAGCACTAATGCACCGGATCCCATCAGAACTCCGCAGGTAAGCGTGCTTGGGCGATAGTGGTACTAGGATGGGTGACCTCCTGGGAAGTCCTCGTGTTGCACCCCTCTTTTATTTTTTTTTTCGTTCTCTTTCCTTCTTTTTTTTCCCTCCCGTCGAAACTCCTTTTCAAACTCTCTCCCAGATTTTGTCTTTCGTTCTTGACAGTTGCTATTTTACGTTATACAACGCCGCGAAAATATAAAAAAAACAGGAAAAATGCTACCTGCTGCGCCTTGGTTCTACGGGCAGTAACTTTTTCTACCGATGTCCGTTTTCGGTGCACTTTTTTTTTCATTTTCGGTGCCTTTACGAGATCTACTAGCCGCAAACTGCTCCCTGTATCTCACCATTTAAATACGTTTTCCGTCACGTATCCTGTGCGATCATACCAGCACTAATGCACCGGATCAAATCAGAACTCCGCAGTTAAGCGTGCTTGGGCGAGAGTAGTACTAAGATGGGTGACCTCCTCGGAAGTCCTCGTGTTGCACCCATCTTTTATTTTTTCTTTCGTTCTCTTTCCTTTTTTTTTTCCCTCCCGTCGGAACTCCCTTTCAAACTCTCTGACCGATTTTGTCTTTCGCTCTTTACAGTTGCAATTTTTTGTTATCCAATGCCGCAAAAATATAATAAAAACTGGAAAAACGCTACTTGGTGCGTATTAGTTCTACGAGCAGTAACCTTTTCTACCGATGTCCGTTTTCGGTGCACTTTTTTTTCATTTTCGGTGCCTTTACGATATCTACTACCCGCAAACTGCTCCATGTATGTTACCATTTAAATACGTTTTCCGTTGTGTATCTCATGGGTGCGATCGTACCAGCAGTAATGCACCGGATCCCATCAGAACTCCGTAGCTAAGCATGCTTGGGCGAGAGTAGTACTAGGATGGGTGACCTCCTGGGAAATCCTCGTGTTGCACCCTCTTTTATTTTTTCTTTCGTTCTCTTTCCTTATTTTTTTCCCTCCCGTCGGAACTCCCTTTCACGACCTCTGACCGATTTTGTCCTTCGCTTTTTACAGTTGCTATTTTACGTTATCCAACGCCGCGAAAATATGTTAAAAATAGGAAAAACGCTACCTGCTGCGTATTGGTTTTACGGGCAGTAACTTTTTCTACCGATGTCCGTTTTCGGTGCACTTTTTTTCACTTTCGGTGCCTTTGCGAGATCTACTAGCCGCAAACTACTCCCTGTATCTCACCATTTAAATACGTTTTCCATCACGTATCTCATGGGTGCGATCATACCAGCACTAATGCACCGGATCCCATCAGAACTCTGCAGGTAAGCGTGCTTGGAAGAGAGTAGTACTACGATGGGTGACCTCCTGGGAAGTCCTCGTGTTGCACCCCTCTTTTATTTTTTCTTTCGTTCTCTTTCCTTCTTTTTTTCCCTCCCGTCGGAACTCCCTTTCAAACTCTCTGACCGATTTTGTCTTTCGCTCTTGACAGTTGCTATTTTACGTTATCCAACGCCGCGAAAATATAATGAAAACAGGAAAAACGCTACCTGCTGCGTCTTGGTTCTACAGGCAGTAACTTTTCCTACCGATGTCCGTTTTCGGTGCACTTTTTTTTCATTTTCGGCATCTTTACGAGTTCTACTAGCCGCAAACTGCTCCCTGTATCTTACCATTTAAATTCGTTTTCCGTCATGTATCTCATGGGTGCGATCGTACCAGCTTTAATGCACCGGATCCCATCAGAACTCCGCAGTTAAGCATGCTTGGGCGAGCGTAGTACTAGGATGGGTGACTCCTGGGAAATCCTCGTGTTGCACCCCTCTTTTATTTTTTCTTTCGTTCTCTTCTTTTCTTTTTTTCCCTCCCGTCGGAACTCCCTTTCAAACTCTCTCACCGATTTTGTCTTTCGTTCTTGACAGTTGCTATTTTATGTTATCCAACGCCGCGAAAATATAATAAAAACAGGAAAAACCCTACCTGCTGCGTATTGGTTCTACGGTCAGTAACTTTTTGTACCGATGTCCGTTTTCGGGGCACTTTTTTTCATTTTCGGTGCCTTTACGAGATATACTAGCCGCAAACTGCTCCCCGTATCTCACCATTTAAATACGTTTTCCGTCGCGTATCTATTGGGTGCGATCATACCAGCACTAATGCACCGGATCCCATCAGAACTCCGCGGTTGAGCGTGCTTGGGCGAGAGTAGTACTAGGATGGGTGACCTCCTGAGAAGTCCTCGTGTTGCACCCCTCTTTTATTTTTTCTTTCGTTCTTTTTCATTTCTTTTCCCTCCCGTCGGAACTCCCTTTCAAACTCTCTCACCGATTTTGTCTTTCGTTCTTGACAGTTGCTATTTTACGTTATCCAACGCCGCGAAAATATAATGAAAACAGGAAAAACGCTACCTGCTGCGTCTTGGTTCTACGGGCAGTAACTTTTTCTACCGATGTCCGTTTTCGGTGCACTTTTTTTTCATTTTCGGTGCCTTTACGAGATCTACTAGCCGCAAACTGCTCCATGTATCTCACCATTTAAATACGTTTTCCGTCGCGTATCTCATGTGTGCGATCATACCAGCACTAATGCACCGGATCCCATCAGAACTCCGCAGTTAAGTGTGCTTGGGCGAGAGAAGAACTAGGATGGGTGACCTCCTGGGAAGTCCTCGTATTCCACCCCTATTTTGTTTTTTCTTTCGTTCTCTTTCCTTCTTTTTTTTCCCTCCCGTCGGAACTCCCTCTCAAACTCTCTCATCGATTTTGTCTTTCGTTCTTGACAGTTGTTATTTTACGTTATCCAACGCCGCGAAAATATAATAAAAATAGGAAAAACGCTACCTGCTGCGTCTTGGTTCTACGGGCAGCAACTTTTTCTACCAATGTCCGTTTTCGGTGCACTTTTTTTTCATTTTCGGTGCCTTTACGAGATCTAGTAGCCGCAAACTGCTATCTGTATCTCACCATTTAAATACGTTTTCCGTCGCGTATCTCATGGGTGCGATCATACTAGCACTAATGCACCGGATTCCATCAGAACTCTGCAGTTAAGCGTGCTCGGGCGAGAGTAGTACTAGGATCGGTGACCTTCTGGAAAGTCCTCGTGTTGCACCCCTTTTTTATTTTTTCTTTCGTTGTCTTTCCTTTTTTTTCCCTCCCGTCTGAACTCCCTTTCAAACTCTTTCTCCGATTTTGTCTTTCGTTCTTGACAGTTGTTATTTTACGTTATCCAACGCCGCGAAAATATAACAAAAGCAGGAAAAACACTACCTGCTGCGTCTTGGTTCTACGGGCAGTAACTTTTTCTACCGATGTCCGTTTTTGGTGCACTTTTTTTTCATTTTCGGTGCCTATGCAAGATCTACTAGCCGCAAACTGCTCCATGTATCTCACCATTTAAATACGTTTTCCGTCGCGTATCTCATGGGTGCGATCATACCAGCACTAATGCACTGGATCCCATCAGAACTTCGCAGTGAAGCGTGCTTGGGCGAGAGTAGTACTAGGATGGGTGACCTCCTGGGAAGTCCTCGTGTTGCACCCCTCTTTTATTTTTTTTTTCGTTCTCTTTCCTTCTTTTTTTTCCCTACCGTCGGAACTCTCTTTCAAACTCTCTCACCGATTTTGCCTTTCGTTCTTGACAGTTGCTATTTTACGTTATCCAACACCACGAAAATATAATAAAAATAGGAAAAACGCTACCTGCTGCATCTTGGTTCTACGGGCAGTAACTTTTTCTACTGATGTCCGTCTTCAGTGCACTTTTTTTTCATTTTCGATGCCTTTACGAGATCTACTACCCGCAAACTGCTACCTGAATCTCACCATTTAAATACGTTTTCCGTCGCGTATCTTATGGGTGCGATCATAATAGCACTAATGCACCGGATCCCATCAGAACTCCGCAGGTAAGCGTGCTTGGGCGATAGTAGTACTAGGATGGGTGACCTCCTGGGAACTCCTCGTGTTGCACCCCTCTTTTATTTTTTCTTTCGTTCTCTTTCCTTCTTTTTTTTCCCCCCCGTCGAAACTCCCTTTCAAACTCTCTCTCCGATTTTGTCTTTTGTTCTTTACAGTTGTTATTTTACGTTATCCAACGCCGCGAAAATATAATAAAAGCAGGAAAAACGCTACCTGCTGCGTCTTGGTTCTACGGGCAATAACTTTTTCTATCGATGTCCGTTTTCGGCGCACTTTTTTTTCATTTTCGGTGCCTTTACAAGATCTACTAGCCGCAAACTGCTCCATGTATCTCACCATTTAAATACGTTTTCCGTCGCGTATCTCATGGGTGCGATCATACCAGCACTAATGCACTGGATCCCATCAGAACTTCGCAGTGAAGCGTGCTTGGGCGAGAGTAGTACTAGGATGGGTGACCTCCTGGGAAGTCCTCGTGTTGCACCCCTCTTTTATTTTTTTTTTCGTTCTCTTTCCTTCTTTTTTTTCCCTCCCGTCGGAACTCTCTTTCAAACTCTCTCACCGATTTTGTCTTTCGTTCTTGACAGTTGCTATTTTACGTTATCCAACACCGCGAAAATATAATAAAAATAGGAAAAACGCTACCTGCTGCATCTTGGTTCTACGGGCAGTAACTTTTTCTACCGATGTCCGTTTTCAGTGCACTTTGTTTTCATTTTCGGTGCCTTTACGAGATCTACTAGCCGCAAACTGCTACCTGTATCTCACCATTTAAATACGTTTTCCGTCGCGTATCTTATGGGTGCGATCATACGAGCAGTAATGCACCGGATCCCATCAGAACTTCGCAGGTAAGCGTGCTTGGGCGATAGTAGTACTAGGATGGGTGACCTCCTGGGAAGTCCTCGTGTTGCACCCCTCTTTTATTTTTTCTTTCGTTCTCTTTCCTTCTTTTTTTTCCCTCCCGTCGAAACTCCCTTTCAAACTCTCTCACAGATTTTGTCTTTCGTTCTTGACAGTTGCTATTTTACGTTATCCAACGCCGCGAAAATATAATAAAAATAGGAAAAACGCTAACTGCTGCGTCTTGGTTCTACGGGCAATAACTTTTTCTACCGATGTCCGTTTTCGGTGCACTTTTTTTTCATTTTCGGTGCCTTTACGAGATCTACTAGCCGCAAACTGCTCCCAGTATCTCACCATTTAAATACGTTTTCCGTCGCCTATCCTGTGCGATCATACCAGCACTAATGCACCAGATCAGATCAAAACTCTGCAGTTAAGCGTGCGTGGGCGAGAGTAGTACTAAGATGGGTGACCTCCTCGGAAGTCCTCGTGTTGCACCCCTCTTTTATTTTTTCTTTCGTTCTCTTTCCTTTTTTTTCCCTCCCGTCGGAACTCCCTTTCAAACTCTCTGACCGATTTTGTCTTTCGCTCTTTACAGTTGCAATTTTTTGTTATCCAATGCCGCAAAAATATAATAAAAACTGGAAAAACGCTACCTGGTGCGTATTACTTCTACGAGCAGTAACCTTTTCTACCGATGTCCGTTTTCGGTGCACTTTTTTTTCATTTTTGGTGCCTTTACGATATCTACTACCCGCAAACTGCTCCCTGTATGTTACCATTTAAATACGTTTTCCGTGGTGTATCTCATGGGTGCGATCGTACCAGCACTAATGCACCGGATCCCATCAGAACTCCGCAGTTAAGCATGCTTGGGCGAGAGTAGTACTAGGATGGGTGACCTCCTGGGAAATCCTCGTGTTGCACCCCTCTTTTATTTTTTCTTTCGTTCTCTTTCCTTATTTTTTTCCCTATCGTCGGAACTCCCTTTCACGACCTCTGACCGATTTTGTCTTTCGCTCTTTACAGTTGCTATTTTACGTTATCCAACGCCGCGAAAATATTATAAAAATAGGAAAAACGCTACCTGTTGCGTATTGGTTCTACGGGCAGTAACTTTTTCTACCGATGTCCGTTTTCGGTGCACTTTTTTTTCATTTTCGGCATCTTTACGAGTTCTACTAGCCGCAAACTGCTCCCTGTATCTTACCATTTTAATTCGTTTTCCGTCGTGTATCTCATGGGTGCGATCGTACCATCTTTAATGCACCGGATCCCATCAGAACTCCGCAGTTAAGGATGCTTGGGCGAGCGTAGTACTATGATGGGTGACTCCTGGGAAATCATCGTGTTGCACCCCTCTTTTATTTTTTCTTTCGTTCTCTTCTTTTCTTTTTTTTCCTCCCGTCGAAACTCCCTTTCAAACTCTCTCACCGATTTTGTCTTTCGTTCTTGACAGTTGCTATTTTACGTTATCGAACGCCGCGAAAATATAATAAAAACAGGAAAAACACTACCTGCTGCGTATTGGTTCTACGGTCAGTAACTTTTTGTACCGATGTCCGTTTTCGGTGCACTTTTTTTTCAATTTCGGTGCCTTTACGAGATCTACTAGCCGCAAACTGCTCTCCCTGTATCTCACCAATTAAATACGTTTTCCGTCGCGTATCTAATGGGTGCGATCATACCAGCACTAATGCACTGGATCCCATCAGAACTCCGCAGTTGAGCGTGGTTTGACGAGAGTAGTGCTAGGATGGGTGACCTCCTGGGAAGTCCTCGTGTTGCACCCCTCTTTTATTTTTTCTTTCGTTCTCTTTCCTTCTTTTTTTTGCCTCCCGTCGGAACTCCCTTTCAAACTCTCTAATCGATTTTCTCTTTCGTTCTTGACAGTTGTTATTTTACGTTATCCAACGCCGCGAAAATATAATAAAAACAGGAAAAACGCTACCTGCTGCGTCTTGGTTCTACGGCCAGTAACTTTTTCTACCGATGTCCGTTATCGGTGCACTTTTTTTTCATTTTCGGTGCCTTTACGAGATCTACTAGCCGCAAACTGCTCCCTGTATCTCACCATTTAAATACGTTTTCCGTCGCATATCTCATGGGTGCGATCATACCAGCACTAATGCACCGGATCCGGTCAGAACTCCGTAGTTAAGCATGCCTGGGCGAGAGTAGTACTAGGATGGGTGACCTCTTGGGAAGTCCTCGTGTTGCACCCCTCTTTTATTTTTTCTTTCGTTCTCTTTCCTTCCTTTTTTTCCCTCCCGTCGGAACTCCCTTTCAAACTCTCTCACCGATTTTGTCTTTCGTTCTTGACAGTTGTTATTTTACGTTATCCAACGCCGCGAAAATATAATAAAAACAGGAAAAACGCTATCTGCTGCGTCTTGGTTCTACGGGCAGTAACTTTTTCTACCGATGTCCGTTTTCGGTGCACTTTTTTTTCATTTTCGGTGCCTTTACAAGATCTACTAGCCGCAAACTGCTCCCTGTATCTCACCATTTAAATACGTTTTCCGTCGCGTATCTCATGTGTGCGATCATACCAGCACTAATGCACCGGATCCCATCAGAACTTCGCAGCTAAGCGTGCTTGGGCGAGAGTAGAACTAGGATGGGTGACCTCCTGGGAAGTCCTCGTGTTGCACCCCTCTTTTGTTTTTTCTTTCGTTCTCTTTCCTTCTTTTTTTTCCCTCCTGTCGGAACTCCCTTTCAAACTCTCTCACCGATTTTGTCTTTCGTTCTTGACAGTTTCTATTTTACGTTATCGAACGCCGCGAAAATATAATAAAAACAGGAAAAACAGGACCTGCTGCGTATTGGTTTTACGGCCAGTAACTTTTTCTACTGATGTCTGTTTTCGGTGCACTTTTTTTTCATTTTCGGTGCCTTTACGAGATCTACTAGCCGCAAACTGCTCCCAGTATCTCACCATTTACATACGTTTTCCGTCGCGTATCCTGTGCGATCATACCAGCACTAATGCACCAGATCACATCAAAACTCTGCAGTTAAGCGTGCGTGGGCAAGAGTAGTACTAAGATGGGTGACCTCCTCGGAAGTCCTCGTGTTGCACCCCTCTTTTATTTTTTCTTTCGTTCTCTTTCCTTTTTTTTTCCCTCCCGTCGGAACTCCCGTTCAAACTCTCTGACCGATTTTGTCTTTCGCTCTTTACAGTTGCAATTTTTTGTTATCCAATGCCGCAAAAATATAATAAAAACTGGAAAAACGCTACCTGGTGCGTATTAGTTCTACGAGCAGTAACCTTTTCTACCGATGTCCGTTTTCGGTGCACTTTTTTTTCATTTTTGGTGCCTTTACGATATCTACTACCCGCAAACTGCTCCCTGTATATTACCATTTAAATACGTTTTCCGTGGTGTAGCTCATGGGTGCGATCGTACCAGCACTAATGCACCGGATCCCATCAGAACTCCGCAGTTAAGCATGCTTGGGCGAGAGTAGTACTAGGATGGGTGACCTCCTGGGAAATCCTCGTGTTGCACCTCTCTTTTATTTTTTCTTTCGTTCTCTTTCCTTATTTTTTTCCCTATCGTCAGAACTCCCTTTCACGACCTCTGACCGATTTTGTCTTTCGCTCTTTACAGTTGCTATTTTACGTTATCCAACGCCGCGAAAATATTATAAAAATAGGAAAAACGCTACCTGCTGCGTATTGGTTCTACGAGCAGTAACTTTTTCTACCGATGTCCGTTTTCGGTGCACTTTTTTTTCATTTTTGGCATCTTTACGAGTTCTACTAGCCGCAAACTGCTCCCTGTATCTTACCATTTAAATTCGTTTTCCGTCGTGTATCTCATGGGTGCGATCGTACCAGCTTTAATGCACCGGATCCCATCAGAACTCCGCAGTTAAGCATGCTTGGGCGAGCATAGTACTATGATGGGTGACTCCTGGGAAATCATCGTGTTGCACCCCTCTTTTATTTTTTCTTTCGTTCTCTTCTTTTCTTTTTTTCCCTCCCGTCGGAACTCCCTTTCAAACTCTCTCACCGATTTTGTCTTTCGTTCTTGACAGTTGCTATTTTATGTTATCGAACGCCGCGACAATATAATAAAAACAGGAAAAACACTACCTGCTGCGTATTGGTTCTACGGTCAGTAACTTTTTGTACCGATGTCCGTTTTCGTTGCACTTTTTTTTCATTTTCGGTGCCTTTACGAGATCTACTAGCCGCAAACTGCTCCCTGTATCTCACCATTTAAATACGTTTTCCGTCGCGTATCTAATGCGTGCGATCATACCAGCACTAATGCACCGGATCCCATCAGAACTCCGCAGTTGAGCGTGGTTTGGCGAGAGTAGTGCTAGGATGGGTGACCTCCTGGGAAGTCCTCGTGTTGCACCCCTCTTTTATTTTTTCTTTCGTTCTCTTTCCTTCTTTTTTTTGCCTCCCGTCGGAACTCCGTTTCAAACTCTCTAATCGATTTTGTCTTTCGTTCTTGACAGTTTCTATTTTACGTTATCGAACGCTGCGAAAATATAATAAAAACAGGAAAAACACTACCTGCTGCGTATTGGTTCTACGGTCAGTAACTTTTTGTACCGATGTCCGTTTTCGGTGCACTTTTTTTTCATTTCGGTGCCTTTACGAGATCTACTAGCCGCAAACTGCTCCCTGTATCTCACCATTTAAATACGTTTTCCGTCGCGTATCTCATGTGTGCGATCATACCAGCACTAATGGACCGGATCCCATCAGAACTCCGCAGTTAAGCGTGCTTTGGCGAGAGTAGTACTAGGATGGGTGACCTCCTGTGAAGTCCTCGTGTTGCACCCCTCTTTTATTTTTTCTTTCGTTCTCTTTCCTTCTTTTTTTTGCCTCCCGTCGGAACTCCGTTTCAAACTCTCTAATCGATTTTGTCTTTCGTTCTTGACAGTTTCTATTTTACGTTATCGAACGCTGCGAAAATATAATAAAAACAGGAAAAACACTACCTGCTGCGTATTGGTTCTACGGTCAGAAACTTTTTGTACCGATGTCCGTTTTCGGTGCACTTTTTTTTCATTTCGGTGCCTTTACGAGATCTACTAGCCGCAAACTGCTCCCTGTATCTCACCATTTAAATAGGTTTTCCGTCGCGTATCTCATGTGTGCGATCATACCAGCACTAATGGACCGGATCCCATCAGAACTCCGCAGTTAGGCATGCTTGGGCGAGCATAGTACTATGATGGGTGACTCCTGGGAAATCATCGTGTTGCACCCCTCTTTTATTTTTTCTTTCGTTCTCTTCTTTTCTTTTTTTCCCTCCCGTCGGAACTCCCTTTCAAACTCTCTCACCGATTTTGTCTTTCGTTCTTGACAGTTGCTATTTTACGTTATCCAACGCCGCGAAAATATAATAAAAACAGGAAAAACGCTACCTGCTGCGTCTTGGTTCTACGGCCAGCAACTTTTTCTACCGATGTCCGTTTTCGGTGCACTTTTTTTTCATTTTCGGTGCCTTTACGAGATCTACTAGCCGCAAACTGCTCCCTGTATCTCACCATTTAAATACGTTTTCCGTCGCATATCTCATGGGTGCGATCATACCAGCATTAATGCACCGGATCCGATCAGAACTCCGTAGTTAAGCATGCTTGGGCGAGAGTAGTAGTAGGATGGGTGACCTCCTAGGAAGTCCTCGTGTTGCACCCCTCTTTTATTTTTTCTTTCGTTCTCTTTCCTTCCTTTTTTTCCCTCCCGTCGGAACTCCCTTTCAAACTCTCTCACCGATTTTGTCTTTGTTCTTGACAGTTGTTATTTTACGTTATCCAACGCCGCGAAAATATAATAAAAACAGGAAAAACGCTATCTGCTGCGTCTTGGTTCTATGGGCAGTAACTTTTTCTACCGATGTCCGTTTTCGGTGCACTTTTTTTTCATTTTCGGTGCCTTTACGAGATCTACTAGCCGCAAACTGCTCCCTGTATCTCACCATTTAAATACGTTTTCCGTCGCGTATCTCATGTGTGCGATCATACCAGCACTAATGCACCGGATCCCATCAGAACTCCGCAGCTAAGCGTGCTTGGGCGAGAGTAGAACTAGGATGGGTGACCTCCTGGGAAGTCCTCGTGTTGCACCCCTCTTTTGTTTTTTCTTTCGTTCTCTTTCCTTCTTTTTTTTCCCTCCTGTCGGAACTCCCTTTTAAACTCTCTCACCGATTTTGTCTTTCGTTCTTGACAGTTTCTATTTTACGTTATCGAACGCCGCAAAAATATAATAAAAACAGGAAAAACACTACCTGCTGCGTATTGGTTCTACGGTCAGTAACTTTTTGTATCAATGTCCGTTTTCAGTCCACTTTTTTTTCATTTCGGTGCCTTTACGAGATCTACTAGCCGCAAACTGCTCCCTGTATCTCACCATTTAAATACGTTTTCCGTCGCGTATCTAATGGGTGCGATCATACCAGCACTAATGCACCGGATCCCATCAGAACTCCGCAGTTGAGCGTGGTTTGGCGAGAGTAGTGCTAGGATGGGTGACCTCCTGGGAAGTCCTCGTGTTGCACCCCTCTTTTATTTTTTCTTTCGTTCTCTTTCCTTCTTTTTTTTCCCTCCCGTCGGAACTCCGTTTCAAACTCTCTCACCGATTTTGTCTTTCGTTCTTGACAGTTGCTATTTTACGTTATCCAACGCCGCGAAAATATAATAAAAACAGGAAAAACGCTACCTGCTGCGTCTTGGTTTGACGGGCAGTAACTTTTTCTACCGATGTCCGTTTTCAGTGCACTTTTTTTTCATTTTCGGTGCCTTTACGAGATCTACTAGCCGCAAACTACTACCTGTATCTCACCATTTAAATACGTTTTCCGTCGCGTATCTCATGGGTGCGATCATACCAGCACTAATGCACCGGATCCCATCAAAACTCCGCAGTTAAGCGTGCTTGGGCGAGAGTAGTACTAGGATCGGTGACCTCCTGGGAAGTCCTCGTGTTGCATCCCTCTTATTTTTTCTTTCGTTCTCTTTCCTTCTTTTTTTTCCCTCCCGTCGGAACTCCCTTTCAGACTCTCTCACCGATTTTGTCTTTCGTTCTTGACAGTTGCTATTTTACGTTATCCAACGCCGCGAAAATATAATAAAAACAGGAAAAACGCTACCTGTTGCGTCTTGGTTTTACGGGCAGTGCTTTTTTTACCGATGTCCGTTTTCGGTGCACTTTTTTTTCATTTTCGGTGCCTTTACGAGATCTACTAGCCGCAAACTGCTCCCTGTATCTCACCATTTAAATACGTTTTCCGTCGCGTATCTCATGGGTGCGATCATACCAGCACTAATTCACGGGATGACATCAAAACTCTGGAGTTAAGCGTTCGTGGGCGAGAGTAGTACTAGGATGGGTGACCTCCTGGGAATTCCTCGTGTTGCACCCCTCTTTTATTTTTTCTTTCGTTCGCTTTCATTTTTTTTTCCTTCCCGTCGGAACTCCCTTTCAAACTCTCTCACCGATTTTGTCTTTCGTTCTTGACAGTTGCTATTTTACGTTATCCAACGCCGCAAAAATATAATAAAAACAGGAAAAACGCTACCTGCTGCGTCTTGGTTCTACGGGCAGTAACTTTTTCTACCGATTTCCGTTTTCGGTCCACTTTTTTTTCAATTTCGGCATCTTTACGAGTTCTACTAGCCGCAAACTGCTCCCTGTATCTTACCATTTAAATTCGTTTTCCGTCGTGTATCTCATGGGTGCGATCGTACCAGCTTTAATGCACCGGATCCCATCAGAACTCCGCAGTTAAGCATGCTTGGGCGAGCGTAGTACTAGGATGGGTGACTACTGGGAAATCCTCGTGTTGCACCCCTCTTATATTTTTTCTTTCGTTCTCTTCTTTTCTTTTTTTCCCTCCCGTCGGAACTCCCTTTCAAACTCTCTCACCGATTTTGTCTTTCGTTCTTGACAGTTGCTATTTTACGTTATCCAACGCCGCGAAAATATAATAAAAACAGGAAAAACACTACCTGCTGCGTATTGGTTCTACGGTCAGTAACTTTTTGTACCGATGTCCGTTTTCGGTGCACTTTTTTTTCATTTTCGGTGCCTTTACGAGATCTACTAACCGCAAACTGCTCCCTGTATCTCACCATTTAAATACGTTTTTCGTCGCGTATCTAATGGGTGCGATCATACCAGCACTAATGCACCGGATCCCATCAGAACTCCGCAGTTGAGCGTGGTTTGGCGAGAGTAGTGCTAGGATGGGTGACCTCCTGGGAAGTCCTCGTGTTGCACCTCTCTTTTATTATTTCTTTCGTTCTCTTTCCTTCTTTTTTTTTCCTCCCGTCGGAACTCCATTTCAGACTCTCTCACCGATTTTGACTTTCGTTCTTAACAGTTGCTATTTTACGTTATCCAACGCCGCGAAAATATAATAAAAACAGAAAAAACGCTATCTGCTGCGTCTTGGTTCTATGGGCAGTAACTTTTTCTACCGATGTCCATTTTCAGTGCACTTTTTTTTCATTTTCGGTGCCTTTACGAGATCTACTAGCCGCAAACTACTACCTGTATCTCACCATTTAAATACGTTTTCCGTCGCGTATCTCATGGGTGCGATCATACCAGCACTAATGCACCGGATTCCATCAGAACTCCGCAGTTAAGCGTGCCTGGGCGAGAGTAGTACTAGGATGGGTGACCTCCTGGGAAGTCCTCCTGTTGCACCCCTCTTTTATTTTTTATTTCGTTCTCTTTCCTTCTTTTTTTTTCCTCCCGTCGGAACTCCATTTCAGACTCTCTCACCGATTTTGACTTTCGTTCTTAACAGTTGCTATTTTACGTTATCCAACGCCGCGAAAATATAATAAAAACAGAAAAAACGCTATCTGCTGCGTCTTGGTTCTAAGGGCAGTAACTTTTTCTACCGATGTCCATTTTCAGTGCACTTTTTTTTCAATTTCGGTGCCTTTACGAGATCTACTAGCCGCAAACTACTACCTGTATCTCACCATTTAAATACGTTTTCCGTCGTGTATCTCATGGGTGCGATCGTACCAGCTTTAATGCACCGGATCCCATCAGAACTCCCATCAGAACTCCGCAGTTAAGCATGCTTGGGCGAGCGTAGTACTAGGATGGGTGACTCCTGAAAAATCCTCGTGTTGCACCCCTCTTATATTTTTTCTTTCGTTCTCTTCTATTCTTTTTTTCCCTCCCGTCGGAACTCCCTTTCAAACCCTCTCACCGATTTTGTCTTTCGTTCTTGACAGTTGCTATTTTACGTTATCCAACGCCGCGAAAATATAATAAAAACAGGAAAAACACTACCTGCTGCGTATTGGTTCTACGGTCAGTAACTTTTTGTACCGATGTCTGTTTTCGGTGCACTTTTTTTTCATTTTCGGTGCCTTTACGAGATCTACTAACCGCAAACTGCTCCCTGTATCTCACCACGTAAATACGTTTTCCGTCGCGTATCTAATGGGTGCGATCATACCAGCACTAATGCACCGGATCCCATCAGAACTCCGCAGTTGAGTGTGGTTTGGCGAGAGTAGTGCTAGGATGGGTGACCTCCTGGGAAGTCCTCGTGTTGCACCCCTCTTTTATTATTTCTTTCATTCTCTTTCCTTCTTTTTTTTCCCTCCCGTCGGAACTCCATTTCAGACTCTCTCACCGATTTTGTCTTTCGTTCTTAACAGTTGCTATTTTACGTTATCCAACGCCGCGAAAATATAATAAAAACAGAAAAAACGCTACCTGCTGCGTCTTGGTTCTATGGGCAGTAACTTTTTCTACCGATGTCCGTTTTCAGTGCACTTTTTTTTCATTTTCGGTGCCTTTACGAGATCTACTAGCCGCAAACTACTACCTGTATCTCACCATTTAAATACGTTTTCCGTCGCGTATCTCACGGGTGCGATCATACCAGCACTAATGCACCGGATTCCATCAGAACTCCGCAGTTAAGCGTGCCTGGGCGAGAGTAGTACTAGGATGGGTGACCTCCTGGGAAGTCCTCCTGTTGCACCCCTCTTTTATTTTTTATTTCGTTCTCTTTCCTTCTTTTTTTCCCTCCCATCGGAACTTCCTTTCAAACTCTCTCACCGATTTTGTCTTTCGTTCCTAACAGTTGCTATTTTACGTTATCCAACGCCGCGAAAATATAATAAAAGAAGGAAAAATGCTACCTGCTGCGTCTTGGTTCTACGGGCAGTAACTTTTTCTACAGATGTCCGTTTTCGGTGCATTTTTTTTTTCATTTTCGGTGCCTTTACGAGATCTAGTAGCCGTAAACTGCTATCCGTATCTCACCATTTAAATACGTTTTCCGTCGCGTATCTCATGGGTGCGATCGTACCAGCACTAATGCACCGGATCCCATCAGAACTCTGCAGTGAAGCGTGCTCGGGCGAGAGTAGTACTAGGATGGGTAACCTCCTGGGATGTCCTCGTGTTGCACCCCTTTTTTATTTTTTCTTTCGTTCTCTTTCCTTTTTTTTCCCACCCGTCTGAACTCCCTTTCAAACTCTCTCACCGATTTTGTCTTTCGTTCTTGACAGTTGCTATTTTACGTTATCCAACGCCACGAAAATATAATAAATACAGGAAAAACGCTACCTGCTGCGTCTTGGTTTTACGGGCAGTAATTTTTCTACCGATCTCCGTTTTCGGTGCACTTTTTTTTCATATTCGGTGCCTTTACGAGATCTACTAGTCACAAACTGCTCCCTGTATCTCACCATTTAAACACATTTTCCGTCGCGTATCTCAAGAGTGCGATCATACCAGCACTAATGCACCGGATCCCATCAGAACTCCGCAGGGAAGCGGGCTTGGGCGAGAGTAGTACTAGGATGGGTGACCTCCTGGGAAGTCCTCGTGTTGCACCCCTCTTTTATTTTTTCTTTCATTCTCTTTCCTTCTTTTTTTTCCCTCCCGTCGAAACTCCCTTTCAAACTCTCTCACAGATTTTGTCCTTCGTTCTTGACAGTTGCTATTTTACGTTATCCAACGCCGCAAAAATATAATAAAAACAGGAAAAACGCTACCTGCTGCGTCTTGGTTCTACCGGCGGTAACTTTTTCTACCGATATCCGTTTTCGGTGCACTTTTTTTTCATTTTCGGTGCCTTTACGAGATTTAGTAGCCGCAAACTGCTATCTGTATCTCACCATTTAAATACGTATTCCGTCGCTTATCTAATGGGTGCGATCATAGCAGCACTAATGCACCAGATCCCGTCATAACTCCGCAGTTAAGCGTGCTTGGGCAAGAGTAGTACTAGGATGGGTGACTTCCTGGGAAGTCCTCGTGTTGCACCCCTCTTTTATTTTTTCTTTCGTTCTCTTTCCTTCTTTTTTTTCCCTCCCGTCGGAACTCCCTTTCAAACTCTCTCACCGATTTTGTCTTTCGTTCTTGTCAGTTGCTATTTTACGTTATCCAACGCCGCGAAAAAATAATAAAAATAGGAAAAACGCTACCTGCTGCGTCTTGGTTCTACGGGCAGTAACTTTTTCTACCGATGTCCGTTTTCGGTGCACTTTTTTTACATTTTTGGTGCCTTTACGAGATCTACTAGCCGCAAACTGCTCCTTGTATCTCACAATTTAAATACGTTTTCCGTCGCGTATCTCATGGGTGCGATCATACTAGCACTAATGCACCGGATCCCATCAGAACTCCGCAGTTAAGCGTGGTTGGGCGAGAGTAGTACTAGGATGGGTGACCTCCTGGGAAGTCCTCCTGTTGCACCCCTCTTTTATTTTTTCTTTCGTTCGCTTTCATTTTTTTTTCCTTCCCGTCGGAACTCCCTTTCAAACTCTCTCACCGATTTTGTCTTTCGTTCTTGACAGTTGCTATTTTACGTTATCCAACGCCGCAAAAATATAATAAAAACAGGAAAAACGCTACCTGCTGCATCTTGGTTCTACGGGCAGTAACTTTTTCTACCGATTTCCGTTTTCGGTGCACTTTTTTTTCAATTTCGGCATCTTTACGAGTTCTACTAGCCGCAAACTGCTCCATGTATCTCACCATTTAAATTCGTTTTCCGTCGTGTATCTCATGGGTGCGATCGTACCAGCTTTAATGCATCGGATCCCATCAAAACTCCGCAGTTAAGCATGCTTGGGCGAGCGTAGTACTAGGATGGGTGACTCCTGAAAAATCCTCGTGTTGCACCCCTCTTATATTTTTTCTTTCGTTCTCTTCTATTCTTTTTTTCCCTCCCGTCGGAACTCCCTTTCAAACCCTCTCACCGATTTTGTCTTTCGTTCTTGACAGTTGCTATTTTACGTTATCCAACGCCGCGAAAATATAATAAAAACAGGAAAAACACTACCTCCTGCGTATTGGTTCTACGGTCAGTAACTTTTTGTACCGATGTCTGTTTTCGGTGCACTTTTTTTTCATTTTCGGTGCCTTTACGAGATCTACTAACCGCAAACTGCTCCCTGTATCTCACCACGTAAATACGTTTTCCGTCGCGTATCTAATGGGTGCGATCATACCAGCACTAATGCACCGGATCCCATCAGAACTCCGCAGTTGAGCGTGGTTTGGCGAGAGTAGTGCTAGGATGGGTGACCTCCTGGGAAGTCCTCGTGTTGCACCCCTCTTCTATTATTTCTTTCATTCTCTTTCCTTCTTTTTTTTCCCTCCCGTCGGAACTCCATTTCAGACTCTCTCACCGATTTTGTCTTTCGTTCTTAACAATTGCTATTTTACGTTATCCAACGCCGCGAAAATATAATAAAAACAGAAAAAACGCTACCTGCTGCGTCTTGGTTCTATGGGCAGTAACTTTTTCTACCGATGTCCGTTTTCAGTGCACTTTTTTTTCATTTTCGGTGCCTTTACGAGATCTACTAGCCGCAAACTACTACCTGTATCTCACCATTTAAATACGTTTTCCGTCGCGTATCTCACGGGTGCGATCATACCAGCACTAATGCACCGGATTCCATTAGAACTCCGCAGTTAAGCGTGCCTGGGCGAGAGTAGTACTAGGATGGGTGACCTCCTGGGAAGTCCTCTTGTTGCACCCCTCTTTTATTTTTTCTTTCGTTCTCTTTCCTTCTTTTTTTCCCTCCCATCGGAACTTCCTTTCAAACTCTCTCACCGATTTTGTCTTTCGTTCCTAACAGTTGCTATTTTAGGTTATCCAACGCCGCGAAAATATAATAAAAGCAGGAAAAATGCTACCTGCTGCGTCTTGGTTCTACGGGCAGTAACTTTTTCTACCGATGTCCGTTTTCGGTGCATTTTTTTTTTCATTTTCGGTGCCTTTACGAGATCTAGTAGCCGTAAACTGCTATCCGTATCTCACCATTTAAATACGTTTTCCGTCGCGTATCTCATGGGTGCGATCGTACCAGCACTAATGCACCGGATCCCATCAGAACTCTGCAGTGAAGCGTGCTCGGGCGAGAGTAGTACTAGGATGGGTAACCTCCTGGGATGTCCTCGTGTTGCACCCCTTTTTTATTTTTTCTTTCGTTCTCTTTCCTTTTTTTTCCCACCCGTCTGAACTCCCTTTCAAACTCTCTCACCGATTTTGTCTTTCGTTCTTGACAGTTGCTATTTTACGTTATCCAACGCCACGAAAATATAATAAATACAGGAAAAACGCTACCTGATGCGTCTTGGTTTTACGGGCAGTAATTTTTCTACCGATCTCCGTTTTCGGTGCACTTTTTTTTCATATTCGGTGCCTTTACGAGATCTACTAGTCACAAACTGCTCCCTGTATCTCACCATTTAAATACATTTTCCGTCGCGTATCTCATGGGTGCGATCATACGAGCACTAATGCACCGGATCCCATCCGAACTCCGTAGGTAAGCGTGCTTGGGCGAGAGTAGTACTAGGATGGGTGACCTCCTGGGAAGTCCTCGTGTTGCACCCCTTTTTTATTTTTACTTTCGTTATCTTTCCTTCTTTTTTTTCCCTCCCGTCAGAACTCCCTTTCAAACTCAATCATCGATTTTGTCTTTCGTTCTTGACAGTTGCTATTTTACGTTATCCAACGCCGCGAAAATATAATAAAAACAGGAAAAACGCTTCCTGCTGCGTCTTGGTTCTACGGGCAGTAACTTTTTCTATCGACGTCCGTTTTCGGTGCACTTTTTTTTCATTTTCGGTGCCTTTACGAGATCTATTAGCCGCAATGTGCTCCCTGTATCTCACAATTTAAATACGTTTTCCGTCGCGTATCTCATGGGTGCGATCATACCAGCACTAATGCACCAGATCCCATCAGAACTCCGCAGTTAAGCGTACTTGGGCGAGAGTAGTATTAGGACGGGTGACCTCCTGGGAAGTCCTCGTGTTGCACCCCTCTTTTATTTTTTTTTCGTTCTCTTTCCTTCTTTTTTTTCCCTCCCGTCGGGACTCCCTTTCAAACTCTCTCACCGATTTTGTCTTTTGTTCTTGACAGTTGCTATTTTACGTTATCCAACGCCGCGAATATATAGTAAAAACAGGAAAAACGCTACCTGCTGCGTCTTGGTTCTACGGGCAGTAACTTTTTCTACCGATGTCCGTTTTCGGTGCACTTTTTTTTCATTTTCGGTGCCTTTACGAGATCTACTAGCCGCAAACTGCTCCCTGTATCTCACAATTTAAATACGTTTTCCGTCGCGTATCTCATGGGTGCGATCATACCAGCACTAATGCACCGGATCCCATCAGAACTCCGCAGTTAAGCGTACTTGGGCAAGAGTAGTACTAGGACGGGTGACCTCCTGGGAAGTCCTCGTGTTGCACCCCTCTTTTATTTTTTTTTCGTTCTCTTTCCTTCTTTTTTTTCCCTCCCGTCGGAACTCCCTTTCAAACTCTCTCACCGATTTTGTCTTTTGTTCTTGACAGTTGCTATTTTACGTTATCCAACGCCGCGAAAATAAAATAAAAACAGGAAAAACGCTACCTGCTGCATCTTGGTTCTACGGACAGTAACTTTTTCTACCGATGTCCGTTTTTGGTGCACTTTTTTTTCATTTTCGGTGCCTTTACGAGATCTACTAGCCGCAAACTGCTCCCTGTATCTCACCATTTAAATACGTTTTCCGTCGCGTATCTTATGGGTGCGATCATACCAGCACTAATGCACCGGATCCCATCAGAACTCCGCAGTTGAGCGTGCTAGGGCGAGAGTAGTACTAGGATGGGTGACCTCCTGGGAAGTCCTCGTGTTGCACCCATCTTTTATATTTTCTTTTGTTCTCTTTCCTTTTTTTTTTCCCTCCCGTCGGAACTCCCTTCCAAACTCTATCACCGATTTTGTCTTTCGTTCTTGACAGTTGCTATTTTACGTTATCCAACGCCGCGAAAATATAATAAAAATTGGAAAAACGCTACCTGCTGCGTCTTGGTTCTTCGGGCAGTAACTCTTTCTACCGACGTCCGTTTTCGGTGCACTTTTTTTTCATTTTCGGTGCCTTTACGAGATCTACTAGCCGCAAACTGCTCCCTCTATCTCACCATTTAAATACGTTTTCCGTCGCGTATCTCATGGGTGCGATCATACCAGCACTAATGCACCGGATCCCATCAGAACTCCGCAGTTAAGCGTACTTGTGCGAGAGTAGTACTAGGACGGGTGACCTCCTGGGAAGTCCTCGTGTTGCACCCCTTTTTTATTTTTTCTTTCGTTCCCTTTCCTTTTTTTTTTTCCTCCCGTTGGAACTCCCTTTCAAACTCTCTCACCGATTTTGTCTTTCGTTCTTGACAGTTGCTATTTTATGTTATCCAACGCCGCGAAAATATAATAAAAACAGGAAAAACGCTACCTGCTGCGTCTTGGTTCTACGGGCAGTAACTTTTTCTACCGACGTCCGTTTTTGGTACACTTTTTTTTCATTTTCGGTGCCTTTACGAGATCTACTAGCCGCAAAGTGCTCCCTGTATCTCATAATTTAAATACGTTTTCCGTCGCGTATCTCATGGGTGCGATCGTACCAGCACTAATGCACCGGATCCCATCAGAACTCCGCAGTTAAGCGTACTTGGGCGAGAGTAGTACTAGGACGGGTGACCTCCTGGGAAGTCCTCGTGTTGCACCCCTCTTTTATTTTTTTTTCGTTCTCTTTCCTTCTTTTTTTTCCCTCCCGTCGGAACTCCCTTTCAAACTCTTTCACCGATTTTGTCTTTTGTTCTTGACAGTTGCTATTTTCTGTTATCCAACGCCGCGAAAATAAAATAAAAACAGGAAAAACGCTACCTGCTGCATCTTGGTTCTACGGACAGTAACTTTTTCTACCGATGTCCGATTTTGGTGCACTTTTTTTTCATTTTCGGTGCCTTTACGAGATCTACTAGCCGCAAACTGCTCCCTCTATCTCACCATTTAAATACGTTTTCCGTCGCGTATTTCATGGGTTCAATCATACCAGCACTAATGCACCGGATCCCATCAGAACTCCGCAGTGAAGCGTGCTTAGGCGAGAGTGGTAATAGGATGGGTGACCTCCTGGGAAGTCCTCGTGTTGCACCCCTCTTTTATTTTTTCTTTCGTTCTCTTTCCTTCTTTTTTTTTCCCTCCCGTCGGAACTCCCTTTCAAACTCTCTCACCGATTTTGTCTTTCGTTCTTGACAGTTGCTAGTTTACGTTATCCAACGCCGCGAAAATATAATAAAAACAGGAAAAACGCTACTTGCTGCGTCTTGGTTCTACGGGCAGTAACTTTTTCTACCGACGTCCGTTTTCGGTGCACTTTTTTTTCATTTTCGGTGCCTTTACGAGATCTACTAGCCGCAAAGTGCTCCCTGTATCTCACAATTTAAATACGTTTTCCATCGCGTATCTCATGGGTGCGATCATACCAGCACTAATGCACCGGATCCCATCAGAACTCCGCAGTTAAGCGTACTTGGGCGAGAGTAGTACTAGGACGGGTGACCTCCTGGGAAGTCCTCGTGTTGCACCCCTCTTTTATTTTTTTTTCGTTCTCTTTCCTTCTTTTTTTTCCCTCCCGTCGGAACTCCCTTTCAAACTCTCTCACCGATTTTGTCTTTTGTTCTTGACAGTTGCTATTTTCCGTTATCCAACGCCGCGAAAATAAAATAAAAATAGGAAAAACGCTACCTGCTGCATCTTGGTTCTACGGACAGTAACTTTTTCTACCGATGTCCGATTTTGGTGCACTTTTTTTTCATTTTCGGTGCCTTTACGAGATCTACTAGCCGCAAACTGCTCCCTCTATCTCACCATTTAAATACGTTTTCCGTCGCGTATCTCATGGGTTCAATCATACCAGCACTAATGCACCGGATCCCATCAGAACTCCGCAGTGAAGCGTGCTTGGGCGAGAGTGGTAATAGGATGGGTGACCTCCTGGGAAGTCCTCGTGTTGCACCCCTCTTTTATTTTTTCTTTCGTTCTCTTTCCTTCTTTTTTTTCCCTCCCGTCCGAACTCCCTTTCAAACTCTCTCACCGATTTTGTCTTTCGTTCTTGACGGTTGCTATTTTACGTTATCCAACGCCGCGAAAATATAATAAAAACAGGAAAAACGCTACCTGCTGCGTCTTGGTTCTACGGGCAGTAACTTTTTCTACCGATGTCCGTTTTCGGTGCACTTTTATTTCATTTTCGGTGCTTTTACGAGATCTACTAGCCGCAAACTGCTCGCTGTATCTCACCATTTAAATTCGTTTTTTGGTCGCGTATCTCATGGGTGCGATCATACCAGCACTAATGCACCGGATCCCATCAAAAGTCTGTAGTTGAGCGTGCTTGGGCGAGAGTAGTATTAGGATGGTTGACCTCCTGGGAAGTCCTCGTGTTGCACCCCTTTTTTATTTTTTCTTTCGTTCTCTTTCCTTCTTTTTTTTCCCTCCCGTCGGAACTCCCTTTCAAACTCTCTCACCGATTTTGTCTTTCGTTCTTGACAGTTGCTATTTTACGTTATCCAACGCCGCGAAAATATAATAAAAACAGGAAAAACGCTACCAGCTGCGTCTTGGTTCTACGGGCAGTAACTTTTTCTACCGATGTCCGTTTTCGGTGCACTTTTTTTTCATTTTCGGTGCCTTTACGAGATCTACTAGCCGCAAACTGCTCCCTGTATCTCACAATTTAAATACGTTTTCCGTCGCGTATCTCATGGGTGCGATCATACCAGCACTAATGCACCGGATCCCATCAGAACTCCGCAGTTAAGCGTACTTGGGCAAGAGTAGTACTAGGACGGGTGACCTCCTGGGAAGTCCTCGTGTTGCACCCCTCTTTTATTTTTTTTTCGATCTTTCCTTCTTTTTTTTCCCTCCCGTCGGAACTCCCTTTCAAACTCTCTCACCGATTTTGTCTTTTGTTCTTGACAGTTGCTATTTTACGTTATCCAACGCCGCGAAAATAAAATAAAAACAGGAAAAACGCTACCTGCTGCATCTTGGTTCTACGGACAGTAACTTTTTCTACCGATGTCCGTTTTTGGTGCACTTTTTTTTCATTTTCGGTGCCTTTACGAGATCTACTAGCCGCAAACTGCTCCCTGTATCTCACCATTTAAATACGTTTTCCGTCGCGTATCTTATGGGTGCGATCATACCAGCACTAATGCACCGGATCCCATCAGAACTCCGTAGTTGAGCGTGCTAGGGCGAGAGTAGTACTAGGATGGGTGACCACCTCGGAAGTCCTCGTGTTGCACCCATCTTTTATATTTTCTTTTGTTCTCTTTCCTTTTTTTTTTCCCTCCCGTCGGAACTCCCTTCCAAACTCTATCACCGATTTTGTCTTTCGTTCTTGACAGTTGCTATTTTACGTTATCCAACGCCGCGAAAATATAATAAAAATAGGAAAAACGCTACCTGCTGCGTCTTGGTTCTTCGGGCAGTAACTCTTTCTACCGACGTCCGTTTTCGGTGCACTTTTTTTTCATTTTCGGTGCCTTTACGAGATCTACTAGCCGCAAAGTGCTCCCTGTATCTCATAATTTAAATACGTTTTCCGTCGCGTATCTCATGGGTGCGATCATACCAGCACTAATGCACCGGATCCCATCAGAACTCCGCAGTTAAGCGTACTTGTGCGAGAGTAGTACTAGGATGGGTGACCTCCTGGGAAGTCCTCGTGTTGCACCCCTTTTTTATTTTTTCTTTCGTTCCCTTTCCTTTTTTTTTTCCTCCCGTTGGAACTCCCTTTCAAACTCTCTCACCGATTTTGTCTTTCGTTCTTCACAGTTGCTATTTTATGTTATCCAACGCCGCGAAAATATAATAAAAACAGGAAAAACGCTACCTGCTGCGTCTTGGTTCTACGGGCAGTAACTTTTTCTACCGACGTCCGTTTTCGGTACACTTTTTTTTCATTTTCGGTGCCTTTACGAGATCTACTAGCCGCAAAGTGCTCCCTGTATCTCATAATTTAAATACGTTTTCCGTCGCGTATCTCATGGGTGCGATCGTACCAGCACTAATGCACCGGATCCCATCAGAACTCCGCAGTTAAGCGTACTTGGGCGAGAGTAGTACTAGGACGGGTGACCTCCTGGGAAGTCCTCGTGTTGCACCCCTCTTTTATTTTTTTTTCGTTCTCTTTCCTTCTTTTTTTTCCCTCCCGTCGGAACTCCCTTTCAAACTCTTTCACCGATTTTGTCTTTTGTTCTTGACAGTTGCTATTTTCCGTTATCCAACGCCGCGAAAATAAAATAAAAACAGGAAAAACGCTACCTGCTGCATCTTGGTTCTACGGACAGTAACTTTTTCTACCGATGTCCGATTTTGGTGCACTTTTTTTTCATTTTCGGTGCCTTTACGAGATCTACTAGCCGCAAACTGCTCCCTCTATCTCACCATTTAAATACGTTTTCCGTCGCGTATTTCATGGGTTCAATCATACCAGCACTAATGCACCGGATCCCATCAGAACTCCGCAGTGAAGCGTGCTTAGGCGAGAGTGGTAATAGGATGGGTGACCTCCTGGGAAGTCCTCGTGTTGCACCCCTCTTTTATTTTTTCTTTCGTTCTCTTTCCTTCTTTTTTTTTCCCTCCCGTCGGAACTCCCTTTCAAACTCTCTCACCGATTTTGTCTTTCGTTCTTGACAGTTGCTAGTTTACGTTATCCAACGCCGCGAAAATATAATAAAAACAGGAAAAACGCTACTTGCTGCGTCTTGGTTCTACGGGCAGAAACTTTTTCTACCGACGTCCGTTTTCGGTGCACTTTTTTTTCATTTTCGGTGCCTTTACGAGATCTACTAGCTGCAAAGTGCTCCCTGTATCTCACAATTTAAATACGTTTTCCATCGCGTATCTCATGGGTGCGATCATACCAGCACTAATGCACCGGATCCCATCAGAACTCCGCAGTTAAGCGTACTTGGGCGAGAGTAGTACTAGGACGGGTGACCTCCTGGGAAGTCCTCGTGTTGCACCCCTCTTTTATTTTTTTTTCGTTCTCTTTCCTTCTTTTTTTTCCCTCCCGTCGGAACTCCCTTTCAAACTCTCTCACCGATTTTGTCTTTTGTTCTTGACAGTTGCTATTTTCCGTTATCCAACGCCGCGAAAATAAAATAAAAATAGGAAAAACGCTACCTGCTGCATCTTGGTTCTACGGACAGTAACTTTTTCTACCGATGTCCGATTTTGGTGCACTTTTTTTTCATTTTCGGTGCCTTTACGAGATCTACTAGCCGCAAACTGCTCCCTCTATCTCACCATTTAAATACGTTTTCCGTCGCGTATCTCATGGGTTCAATCATACCAGCACTAATGCACCGGATCCCATCAGAACTCCGCAGTGAAGCGTGCTTGGGCGAGAGTGGTAATAGGATGGGTGACCTCCTGGGAAGTCCTCGTGTTGCACCCCTCTTTTATTTTTTCTTTCGTTCTCTTTCCTTCTTTTTTTTCCCTCCCGTCCGAACTCCCTTTCAAACTCTCTCACCGATTTTGTCTTTCGTTCTTGACAGTTGCTATTTTACGTTATCCAACGCCGCGAAAATATAATAAAAACAGGAAAAACGCTACCTGCTGCGTCTTGGTTCTACGGGCAGTAACTTTTTCTACCGATGTCCGTTTTCGGTGCACTTTTATTTCATTTTCGGTGCTTTTACGAGATCTACTAGCCGCAAACTGCTCCCTGTATCTCACCATTTAAATTCGTTTTTTGGTCGCGTATCTCATGGGTGCGATCATACCAGCACTAATGCACCGGATCCCATCAAAAGTCTGTAGTTGAGCGTGCTTGGGCGAGAGTAGTATTAGGATGGGTGACCTCCTGGGAAGTCCTCGTGTTGCACCCCTTTTTTATTTTTTCTTTCGTTCTCTTTCCTTCTTTTTTTTCCCTCCCGTCGGAACTCCCTTTCAAACTCTCTCACCGATTTTGTCTTTCGTTCTTGACAGTTGCTATTTTACGTTATCCAACGCCGCGAAAATATAGTAAAAACAGGAAAAACGCTACCTGCTGCGTCTTGGTTCTACGGGCAGTAACTTTTTCTACCGATGTCCATTTTCGGTGCACCTTTTTTCAATTTTCGGTGCCTTTACGAGATCTACTAGCCGCAAACTGCTCCCTTTATCTCACCATTTAAATACGTTTTCCGTCGCGTATCTCATGGGTTCGATCATACCAGCACTAATGCACCGGATCCCATCAGAACTCCGCAGTGAAGCGTGCTTAGGCGAGAGTGGTACTAGGATGGGTGACCTCCTGGGAAGTCCTCGTGTTGCACCCCTCTTTTATTTTTTCTTTCGTTCTCTTTCCTTCTTTTTTTCCCTCCCGTTGGAACTCCCTTTCAAACTCTCTCACCGATTTTGTCTTTCGTTCTTGACAGTTGCTATTTTATGTTATCCAACGCCGCGAAAATATAATAAAAACAGGAAAAGCACTACCTGCTGCGTCTTGATTCTACGGGCAGTAACTTTTTCTACCGATTTCAATTTTCGGTGCACTTTTTTTTCATTTTCGGTGCCTTTACGAGATCTACTAGCCGCAAACTGCTCCCTGTATCTCACCATTTAAATACGTTTTTCGTCGCGTATCTCATGGGTGCGATCATACCAGCACTAATGCACCGGATCCCATCACAAGTCCGTAGTTAAGCGTGGGTGGGCGAGAGTAGTACTAGAATGGGTGACCTCCTGGGAAGTCCTCGTGTTGCACCCCTTTTTTATTTTTTCTTTCGTTCTCTTTCCTTCTTTTTTTTCCCTCCCGTCGGAACTCCCTTTCAAACTCTCTCACAGATTTTGTGTTTCGTTCTTGACAGTTGCTATTTTACGTTATCCAACGCCGCGAAAATATAATAAAAACAGGAAAAACGCTCCCTGCTGCGTCTTGGTTCTACGGGCAGTAACTTTTTCTACCGATGTCCGTTTTCGGTGCGCTTTTTTTTTCATTTTCGGTGCCTTTACGAGATCTACTAGCCGCAAACTACTACCTGTATCTCACCATTTAAATACGTTTTCCGTCGCGTATCTCATGGGTTCGATCATACCAGCACTAATGCACCGGATCCCATCAGAACTCCGCAGTTAAGCGTGCTTTGGCGAGAGTAGTACTAGGATGGGTGACCTCCTGTGAAGTCCTCGTGTTGCACCCCTCTTTTATTTTTTCTTTCGTTCTCTTTCCTTCCTTTTTTTTCCCTCCCGTCGGAACTCCCTTTCAAACTCTCTCACCGATTTTGTCTTTCGTTCTTGACAGTTGCTATTTTACGTTATCCAACGCCTCGAAAATATAATAAAGACAGGAAAAATGCTACCTGCTGCGTCTTGGTTCTACGGGCAGTAACTTTTTCTTCCGATGTCCGTTTTCGGTGCACTTTTTTTTCATTTTCGGGGCTTTTACGAGATCTACTAGCCGCAAACTGCTCCCTGTATCTCACCATTTAAATACGTTTTCCGTCGCGTATCTCATGGGTGCGTTCATACCAGCACTAATGCACCGGATCGCATCAAAAGTCCGTAGTTGAGCGTGCTTGGGCGAGAGTAGTATTAGGATGGGTGACCTCCTGGGAAGTCCTCGTGTTGCACCCCTTTTTTATTTTTTCTTTCGTTCTCTTTCCTTCTTTTTTTTCCCTCCCGTCGGAACTCCCTTTCAAACTCTCTCACCGATTTTGTCTTTCGTTCTTGACAGTTGCTATTTCACGTTATCCAACGCCGCGAAAATATAATAAAAACAGGAAAAACGCTACCTGCTGCGTCTTGGTTCTACGGGCAGTAACTTTTTCTACCGATGTCCATTTTCGGTGCACTTTTTTTCTATTTTCGGTGCCTTTACGAGATTTACTAGCCGCAAACTGCTCCCTGTATCTCACCATTTAAATACGTTTTCCGTCGCGTATCTCATGGGTTCGATCATACCAGCACTAATGCACCGGATCCCATCAGAACTCCGCAGTGAAGCGTGCTTAGGCGAGAGTGGTACTAGGATGGGTGACCTCTTGGGAAGTCCTCGTGTTGCACCCCTCTTTTATTTTTTCTTTCGTTCTCTTTCCTTCCTTTTTTTCCCTCCCGTTGGAACTCCCTTTCAAACTCTCTCACCGATTTTGTCTTTCGTTCTTGACAGTTTCTATTTTATGTTATCCAACGCCGCGAAAATATAATAAAAATAGGAAAAACGCTACCTGCTGCGTCTTGATTCTACGGGCAGTAACTTTTTCTACCGATTTCCATTTTCGGTGCACTTTTTTTTCATTTTCGGTGCCTTTACGAGATCTACTAGCCGCAAACTGCTCCCTGTATCTCACCATTTAAATACGTTTTCCGTCGCGTATCTCATGGGTGCGATCATACCAGCACTAATGCACCGGATCCCATCAAAAGTCTGCAGTTAAGCGTGCTTTGGCGAGAATAGTACTAGGATGGGTGACCTCCTGTGAAGTCCTCGTGTTGCACCCCTCTTTTATTTTTTCTTTCGTTCTCTTTCCTTCCTTTTTTTTCCCTCCCGTCGGAACTCCCTTTCAAACTGTCTCACCGATTTTGTCTTTCGTTCTTGACAGTTGCTATTTTACGCTATCCAACGCCGCGAAAATATAATAAAAACAGGAAAAACGCTACCTGCTGCGTCTTGGTTCTACGGGCAGTAACTTTTTCTACCGATGTCCGTTTTCGGTGCACTTTTCTTTCATTTTCGGTGCCTTTACGAGATCTACTAGCCGCAAACTGCTCCCTGTATCTCACCATTTAAATACGTTTTCCGTCGCGTATCTCATGAGTGCGATCATACCAGCACTAATGCACCGGATCCCATCAAAAGTCCGTAGTTGAGCGTGCTTGGGCGAGAGTAGTACTAGGATGGGTGACCTCCTGGGAAGTCCTCGTGTTGCACCCCTTTTTTATTTTTTCTTTCGTTCTCTATCCTTCTTTTTTTTCCCTCCCGTCGGAACTCCCTTTCAAACTCTCTCACCGATTTTGTCTTTCGTTCTTGACAGTTGCTATTTTACGTTTTCCAACGCCGCGAAAATATAATAAAAACAGGAAAAACGCTACCTGCTGCGTCTTGGTTCTACGGGCAGTTGCTTTTTCTACCGATGTCCGTTTTCGGTGCACTTTTTTTTCATTTTCGGTGCTTTTACGAGATCTACTAGCCGCAAACTGCTCCCTGTATCTCACCATTTAAATACGTTTTCCGTCGCGTATCTCATGGGTTCGATCATACCAGCACTAATGCACCGGATCCCATCAGAACTCCGCAGTGAAGCGTGCTTAGGCGAGAGTGGTACTAGGATGGGTGACCTCTTGGGAAGTCCTCGTGTTGCACCCCTCTTTTATTTTTTCTTTCGTTCTCTTTCCTTCCTTTTTTTCCCTCCCGTTGGAACTCCCTTTCAAACTCTCTCACCGATTTTGTCTTTCGTTCTTGACAGTTTCTATTTTATGTTATCCAACGCCGCGAAAATATAATAAAAATAGGAAAAACGCTACCTGCTGCGTCTTGATTCTACGGGCAGTAACTTTTTCTACCGATTTCCATTTTCGGTGCACTTTTTTTTCATTTTCGGTGCCTTTACGAGATCTACTAGCCGCAAACTGCTCCCTGTATCTCACCATTTAAATACGTTTTCCGTCGCGTATCTCATGGGTGCGATCATACCAGCACTAATGCACCGGATCCCATCAAAAGTCTGCAGTTAAGCGTGCTTTGGCGAGAATAGTACTAGGATGGGTGACCTCCTGTGAAGTCCTCGTGTTGCACCCCTCTTTTATTTTTTCTTTCGTTCTCTTTCCTTCCTTTTTTTTCCCTCCCGTCGGAACTCCCTTTCAAACTGTCTCACCGATTTTGTCTTTCGTTCTTGACAGTTGCTATTTTACGCTATCCAACGCCGCGAAAATATAATAAAAACAGGAAAAACGCTACCTGCTGCGTCTTGGTTCTACGGGCAGTAACTTTTTCTACCGATGTCCGTTTTCGGTGCACTTTTCTTTCATTTTCGGTGCCTTTACGAGATCTACTAGCCGCAAACTGCTCCCTGTATCTCACCATTTAAATACGTTTTCCGTCGCGTATCTCATGAGTGCGATCATACCA
This sequence comes from Paratinospora sagittata, assembly GCA_035771175.1. Lineage (NCBI taxonomy): Eukaryota > Viridiplantae > Streptophyta > Magnoliopsida > Ranunculales > Menispermaceae > Paratinospora > Paratinospora sagittata. Next base: position 6,508 of record JAYMFD010002402.1, on the reverse strand, counting down.
GCACTAATGCACCGGATCCCATCAAAAGTCCGTAGTTGAGCGTGCTTGGGCGAGAGTAGTACTAGGATGGGTGACCTCCTGGGAAGTCCTCGTGTTGCACCCCTTTTTTATTTTTTCTTTCGTTCTCTATCCTTCTTTTTTTTCCCTCCCGTCGGAACTCCCTTTCAAACTCTCTCACCGATTTTGTCTTTCGTTCTTGACAGTTGCTATTTTACGTTATCCAACGCCGCGAAAATATAATAAAAACAGGAAAAACGCTACTTGCTGCGTCTTGGTTCTACGGGCAGTTGCTTTTTCTACCGATGTCCGTTTTCGGTGCACTTTTTTTTCATTTTCGGTGCTTTTACGAGATCTACTAGCCGCAAACTGCTCCCTGTATCTCACCATTTAAATACGTTTTCCGTCGCGTATCTCATTGGTGCGATCATACCAGCACTAATGCACCGGATCCCATCAAAAGTCCGTAGTTGAGCGTGCTTGGGCGAGAGTAGTATTAGGATGGGTGACCTCCTGGGAAGTCCTCGTGTTGCACCCATTTTTTATTTTTTCTTTCGTTCTCTCTCCTTCTTTTTTTTCCCTCCCGTCGGAACTCCCTTTCAAACTATCTCACCGATTTTGTCTTTCGTTCTTGACAGTTGCTATTTTACGTTATCCAACGCCGCGAAAATATAATAAAAACAGGAAAAACGCTACCTGCTGCGTCTTGGTTCTACGGGCAGTAACTTTTTCTACCGATGTCCATTTTCGGTGCACTTTTTTTCCATTTTCGGTGCCTTTACGAGATCTACTAGCCGCAAACTGCTCCCTGTATCTCACCATTTAAATACGTTTTCCGTCGCGTATCTCATGGGTTCGATCATACCAGCACTAATGCACCGGATCCCATCAGAAGTCCGCAGTGAAGCGTGCTTAGGCGAGAGTGGTACTAGGATGGGTGACCTCCTGGGAAGTCCTCGTGTTGCACCCCTCTTTTATTTTTTCTCTCGTTCTCTTTCCTTCTTTTTTTCCCTCCCGTTGGAACTCCCTTTCAAACTCTCTCACCGATTTTGTCTTTCGTTCTTGACAGTTGCTATTTTACGTCATCCAACGCCGCGAAAATATAGTAAAAATAGGAAAAACGCTACCTGCTGCGTGTTGGTTCTACAGGCAGTAACTTTTTCTACCGATGTCCCTTTTCGGTGCACTTTTTTTTCATTTTCGGTGCCTTTACGACATCTACTAGCCGCAAACCGCTCCCGGTATCTCACCATTTAAATACGTTTTCCGTCGCGTATCTCATGGGTGCGATCATACCAGCACTAATGCACCAGATCCCATAAGAACTCCGCAGTTAAGCGTGCTTTGGCGAGAGTAGTACTAGGATCGGTGACCTCCTGGGAAGTCCTCGTGTTGCACCCCTCTTTTATTTTTCTTTCGTTCTCTTTCCTTCTTTTTTTCCCTCCCGTTGGAACTCCCTTTCAAACTCTCTCACCGATTTTGTCTTTCGTTCTTGACAGTTGCTATTTTACGTCATCCAACGCCGCGAAAATATAGTAAAAATAGGAAAAACGCTACCTGCTGCGTCTTGGTTCTACAGGCAGTAACTTTTTCTACCGATGTCCCTTTTCAGTGCACTTTTTTTTCATTTTCGGTGCCTTTACGAGATCTACTACCCGCAAACTGCTCCCTGTATCTCACCATTTAAATATGTTTTCCGTCGCGTATCTCATGGGTGCGATCATACCAGCACTAATGCACCGGATCCCATCAAAAGTCCGTAGTTAAGCGTGGTTGGGCGAGAGTAGTACAAGAATGGGTGACCTCCTGGGAAGTCCTCGTGTTGCACCCCTCTTTTATTTTTTCTTTCGTTCTCTTTCCTTCTTTTTTTCCCTCCCGTCGGAACTCCTTTTCAAATTCTCTCACCGATTTTGTCTTTCGTTCTTGACAGTTGCTATTTAAGTTATCCAACGCCGCGAAAATATAATAAAAACAGGAAAAACGCTACCTGCTGCGTATTGCTTCTACGGGCGGTAACTTTTTCTACTAACATCCGTTTTCGGTGCACTTTTTTTTCATTTTCGGTGCCTTTACGAGATCTACTAGCCGCAAACTACTCCCTGTATCTCACCATTTAAATACGTTTTCCGTCGCGTATCTCATGGGTGCGATCATACGAGCACTAATGCACCGGATCCCATAAGAACTCCGCAGTTAAGCGTGCTTTTGCGAGAGTAGTACTAGGATGGGTGACCTCCTGTGAAGTCCTCGTGTTGCACCCCTCTTTTATTTTTTCTTTCGTTCTCTTTCCTTCCTTTTTTTCCCTCCCGTCGGAACTCCCTTTCAAACTCTCTCACCGGTTTTGTCTTTCGTTCTTGACAGTTGCTATTTTACGTTATCCAACGCCGCGAAAATATAGTAAAAACAGGAAAAACGCTACCTGCTGCGTCTTCGTTCTACGGGCAGTAACTTTTTCTACCGATGTCCGTTTTCGGTGCACTTTTTTTTCATTTTCGGTGCTTTTACGAGATCTACTAGCCTCAAACTGCTCCCTGTATCTCACCATTTAAATACGTTTTCCGTCGCGTATCTCATGGGTGCGATCATACGAGCACTAATGCACCGGATCCCATCAGAACTCCGCAGTTAAGCGTACTTGGGCGAGAGTAGTACTAGGTTGGGTGACCTCCTGTGAAGTCCTCGTGTTGCACCCCTCTTTTATTTTTTCTTTCGTTCTCCTTCCTTCCTTTTTTTTCCCTCCCGTCGGAACTCCCTTTCAAACTCTCTCACCGATTTTGTCTTTCGTTCTTGACAGTTGGTATTTAAGTTATCCAACGCCGCGAAAATATAATAAAAATAGGAAAAACGCTACCTGCTGCGTATTGCTTCTACGGGCAGTAACTTTTTCTACCGATGTCCGTTTTCGGTGCACTTTTTTTTCATTTTCGGTGCCTTTACGAGATCTACTAGCCGCAAACTGCTCCCTATATCTCACAATTTAAATACGTTTTTCGTCGCGTATCTCATGGGTGCGATCATACCAGCACTAATGCACCGGATCCCATCAGAACTCCGCAGTTAAGCGTACTTGGGCGAGAGTAGTACAAGGACGGGTGACCTCCTAGGAAGTCCTCGTGTTGCACCCCTCTTTTATTTTTTCTTTCGTTCTCCTTCCTTCCTTTTTTTTCCCTCCCGTCGGAACTCCCTTTCAAACTCTCTCACCGATTTTGTCTTTCGTTCTTGACAGTTGGTATTTAAGTTATCCAACGTCGCGAAAATATAATAAAAACAGGAAAAACGCTACCTGCTGCGTATTGCTTCTACGGGCCGTAACGTTTTCTACCGATGTCCGTTTTCGGTGCACTTTTTTTTCATTTTCGGTGCCTTTACGAGATCCACTAGCCGCAAACTGCTCCCTGTATCTCACCATTTAAATACGTTTTCCGTCGCGTATCTCATGGGTTCGATCATACCATCACTAATGCACCGGATCCCATCAGAACTCCGTAGTGAAGCGTGCTTGGGCGAGAGTGGTACTAGGATGGCTGACCTCTTGGGAAGTCCTCGTGTTGCACCCCTCTTTTATTTTTTTTTTCGTTCTCTTTCCTTCTTTTTTTCCCTCACGTCGGAACTCCCTTTCAAACTCTTTCACCGATTTTGTCTTTCGTTCTTGACAGTTGCTATTTTACGTTATCCAATGCCGCAAAAATATAATAAAAATAGGAAAAACGCTACCGGCTGCGTCTTGGTTCTACGGGCGGTAACTTTTTCTACTAACATCCGTTTTCGGTGCACTTTTTTTTCATTTTCGGTGCCTTTACGAGATCTACTAGCCGCAAACTACTCCCTGTATCTCACCATTTAAATACGTTTTCCGTCGCGTATCTCATGGGTGCGATCATACGAGCACTAATGCACCGGATCCCATAAGAACTCCGCAGTTAAGCGTGCTTTTGCGAGAGTAGTACTAGGATGGGTGACCTCCTGTGAAGTCCTCGTGTTGCACCCCTCTTTTATTTTTTCTTTCGTTCTCTTTCCTTCCTTTTTTTCCCTCCCGTCGGAACTCCCTTTCAAACTCTCTCACCGGTTTTGTCTTTCGTTCTTGACAGTTGCTATTTTACGTTATCCAACGCCGCGAAAATATAGTAAAAACAGGAAAAACGCTACCTGCTGCGTCTTCGTTCTACGGGCAGTAACTTTTTCTACCGATGTCCATTTTCGGTGCACTTTTTTTTCATTTTCGGTGCTTTTACGAGATCTACTAGCCTCAAACTGCTCCCTGTATCTCACCATTTAAATACGTTTTCCGTCGCGTATCTCATGGGTGCGATCATACGAGCACTAATGCACCGGATCCCATCAGAACTCCGCAGTTAAGCGTGCTTTTGCGAGAGTAGTACTAGGATGGGTGACCTCCTGTGAAGTCCTCGTGTTGCACCCCTGTTTTATTTTTTCTTTCGTTCTCCTTCCTTCCTTTTTTTTCCCTCCCGTCGGAACTCCCTTTCAAACTCTCTCACCGATTTTGTCTTTCGTTCTTGACAGTTGGTATTTAAGTTATCCAACGCCGCGAAAATATAATAAAAACAGGAAAAACGCTACCTACTGCGTATTGCTTCTACGGGCAGTAACTTTTTCTACCGATGTCCGTTTTCGGTGCACTTTTTTTTCATTTTCGGTGCCTTTACGAGATCTACTAGCCGCAAACTGCTCCCTATATCTCACAATTTAAATACGTTTTTCGTCGCGTATCTCATGGGTGCGATCATACCAGCACTAATGCACCGGATCCCATCAGAACTCCGCAGTTAAGCGTACTTGGGCGAGAGTAGTACAAGGACGGGTGACCTCCTAGGAAGTCCTCGTGTTGCACCCCTCTTTTATTTTTTCTTTCGTTCTCCTTCCTTTCTTTTTTTTCCCTCCCGTCGGAACTCCCTTTCAAACTCTCTCACCGATTTTGTCTTTCGTTCTTGACAGTTGGTATTTAAGTTATCCAACGTCGCAAAAATATAATAAAAATAGGAAAAACGCTACCGGCTGCGTCTTGGTTCTACGGGCAGTAACTTTTTCTACCGATGTCCGTTTTCGGTGCACTTTTTTTTCATTTTCGGTGCCTTTACGAGATCTACTAGCCGCAAACTGCTCCCTGTATCTCACAATTTAAATACGTTTTCCGTCGCGTATCTCATGGGTGCGATCATACCAGCACTAATGCACCGGATCCCATCAGAACTCCGCAGTTGAGCGTGCTTGGGCGAGAGTAGTACTAGGATGGGTGACCACCTGGGAAGTCCTCGTGTTGCACCCATCTTTTATTTTTTTTTTCGTTATCTTTCCTTCTTTTTTTTTCCTCCCGTCGGAACTCCCTTTCAAACTCTCTCACCGATTTTATCTTTCGTTCTTGACAGTTGCTATTTTACGTTATCCAACGCCGCGAAAATATAGTAAAAACAGGAAAAACGCTACCTGCTGCGTCTTCGTTCTACGGGCAGTAACTTTTTCTACCGATGTCCGTTTTCGGTGCACTTTTTTTTCATTTTCGGTGCTTTTACGAGATCTACTCGCCTCAAACTGCTCCCTGTATCTCACCATTTAAATACGTTTTCCGTCGCGTATCTCATGGGTGCGATCATACGAGCACTAATGCACCGGATCCCATCAGAACTCCGCAGTTAAGCGTGCTTTTGCGAGAGTAGTACTAGGATGGGTGACCTCCTGTGAAGTCCTCGTGTTGTACCCCTCTTTTATTTTTTCTTTCGTTCTCCTTCCTTCCTTTTTTTTCCCTCCCGTCGGAACTCCCTTTCAAACTCTCTCACCGATTTTGTCTTTCGTTCTTGACAGTTGGTATTTAAGTTATCCAACGCCGCGAAAATATAATAAAAACAGGAAAAACGCTACCTGCTGCGTATTGCTTCTACGGGCAGTAACTTTTTCTACCGATGTCCGTTTTCGGTGCACTTTTTTTTCATTTTCGGTGCCTTTACGAGATCTACTAGCCGCAAACTGCTCCCTATATCTCACAATTTAAATACGTTTTTCGTCGCGTATCTCATGGGTGCGATCATACCAGCACTAATGCACCGGATCCCATCAGAACTCCGCAGTTAAGCGTACTTGGGCGAGAGTAGTACAAGGACGGGTGACCTCCTGGGAAGTCCTCGTGTTGCACCCCACTTTTATTTTTTTTCGTTCTCTTTACTTCTTTTTTTTCCCTCCCGTCGGAACTCCCTTTCAAACTCTCTCACCGATTTTGTCTTTTGTTCTTGACAGTTGCTATTTTACGTTATCCAACGCCGCGAAAATATAATAAAAACAGGAAAAACGCTACCAGCTGCGTCTTGGTTCTACGGGCTGTAACTTTTTCTACCGATGTCCGTTTTCGGTGCACTTTTTTTTCATTTTCGGTGCCTTTACGAGATCTACTAGCCGCAAACTACTCCCTGTATCTCACAATTTAAATACGTTTTCCGTCGCGTATCTCATGGGTGCGATCATACCAGCACTAATGCACCGGATCCCATCAGAACTCCGCAGT